>JAPDLB010000072.1:0-194304 GCA_027569935.1 Clonostachys sp. G952 | reverse complement strand
TTTTTTTTTTTTTTTTTTCTTTTTTTTTTTTTTTTTTTTTTTTGTTTTTTTCTTTTTTTTTAAAAAAATCCGCTATTTTTTTTTTTGTTTTTGGGGGCAAATTTTTTTGCTTTCCACCCACATTGGCCTTTAATTTTTTTTTTTTTTTTTCCTCTCTTTTTTTTTTTTTTTTTCCCCCCCCCCCCCCCCCCCCCTAAAAAAAAAAAAAAAAAAAAAGGTTGAAGCCGCATTTCTTTCACTGTCTTAAGGATTGGTTAGCTCTGTAGAACTCTCTTGAATATGACACTGCAACCTTTGACACGAAGCGTTTTGAGAACCCAAAAGCGCCACTCGCTTCGATTCTTTGATGCATTTTGCTTTGGACACAACTAATTTGTAAATCATGCCCTGTACAGCTCTGCACTCGCAGCCGCAGTCAGCCTTATGGGACAAAGCCCTTGTTGATTATATAGCGCGGCTTGATCATGCAGATGCTGAGGTGGTGAAACACAAGGCTTCGAATCCTCAGCTGTTCATTCAAACTCTCAAGAATACTCGCCAACATAGCCGGGGTGATCATGTCACAATAATCTTGGAGAAACTTCTTTCTGCCGTTATTCTTATATCCAGTGCTGTACCGGATTTGACCCCCGTTGTATGGTCTTCAATAGAGATCTTGTATGATGTAAGTATGGACTGTTTTGGTATCAAGCTACGTGCCTTGCTTATAAATACAAGATAGAAATCTCAAAGTTTAGAAATAATGAGACATACACTGGAAAGCCTCATTGTAGATCTCGGGAACACCCTGCCCCGGCTGTTTAGTTACGAGCAGTCAGCAGCCTATGAGGTTCTAAACCAACGAGTATATTTGATTATTACACCAAAATGTTGGAAGTCTTTTTGGAAGCCAATCATTACATAAACGAAATCTCGAAAAGTACACTATTTCACCTTCCTCATAAAAAAAAGCCCAATCACTAACAGCAAACAGAGAGATATGCATTTACGGGGCCACCACAACCGATAAAGATGTTGAACCTTGTGGAGCATTTGAAGAAATGCAAGACTGATATTGAGGCAGAGGTTGTAGCGGTGTCAATGAAGCAAAATCATGAATTAATGGAGCAGGTCCGCACATTTATTGACCGGGTTGTGATCGAACCTCGAGGAAACCTACCATGCCATTTTATCGCATACCCCGAGAATCACAGCTTTCGAGGCAGGCAAGAGACCCTGAATCGGATGGAAGACTCGCTGAAACCCACTCTCGGAGAACAGAAGTGCTACGTCTTGTATGGGCTCGGAGGGGTGAGCAAAACTCAGCTTGCTTTGAAATTTGCTTACAGTCAATCTAGCAATTTCAGGGCAATATTCTGGATCCCAGCGCAGACGAGTGGTAAACTCGAGCAAGGGCTTCTTGACGCAGCACATCAACTCGGGATTGTCGATTCGAGCGCAATGGTAGACCAGAAAAGTGGCATTAAAAGCTTCATGACATGGTTGAGATCTTGTAAAGAGCCGTGGCTTATTGTGTTTGATAATGCCGATGATTTCGACGCCTTGAAACAATACTGGCCATCAATGAGCAGTGGCTCGATTCTGATTACAAGCCGCGATCTAAGTGCTCTTCAGTGGACTCGAATTGGTGAAGAAATTTCGAGTATGAGTGCAGAAGATGCGAAAGAGATGTTCTTTAGCGCCATTGAACACCATATTCCAAGGAGTGAAACCAACGAGCGCGCTGCTGAAAGCATCTTACAAGAGATAGGTAAGCTTCTTTTTCCTATCAACTTCGTACACTCATATCCTCGTAGTAATACCTTGTTTCTAGGCCATTTGCCTTTGGCTATCAGCGCCGCCGCTGGGATTATTGCAGAAACCGAGTGCGATCTGGCTGACTTTGTGCAGCTTTGCGAAGAGAACGCTCACCAGCCGGATCTTTTCGCTCATATGACCCCAGATTTCAGGAGGATTGACTACGACCTTACCCTGGAGACCGTCTGGAACATCTCTCTCCAGAGAATCAGTGCAAAGAGCATGCAGCTGCTTTCCACTTTGACCTACCTTGATCCAGATGCAGTACCTGTCAACCTTTTTCAAACTGGAGGCCGCTCGCATCCCGAGATTGGGCATCTTTCAAAAATGACCACATGGCTCCAAATCTCCAAAGAACTTCGAAAGCACGGTCTTTGTTCGACAGCTAACATTTACGTTAGCTTTCGGTCTGATTCTACTGATTCAGAACTGACAGCACCGGGTATTTCCGTCCATAGACTTCTGTTGCAGACCGTATTTCATCGTTGCTCTAGTCAGGAGAAACAAGCCGCATTGGACTTCGCCGTCGCTCTCTTGAAAGCGGAATTCCCAAAGGTCAGCGATGACAAGTTTAGGCTGTCTACTCAATGGAAGGAGTGCCACATTTTGCTTCCGCAGGTTGAAGCTGTCCTGAGCAGGTGTCAAAACAGTAACATGGCGGTGCCAGTAGATTTGGTGCCTATTTTATGTGCCTGTGGCCGATATTCGGTCGAGTGCCGCTCCTTTAGCGATGCGGAGAGACTCTTTTCGGTCGCCCAGCAGGTGTGTCAGGACAGGGGACTGCAAGACTGGAAACTAGCTCAATTTGTCCAGAGAAGCCTCGGGAGCATCCTGTTGGAAAGTTCGGCATTTCGGTGCGAGGAGGCGGTCAAAATATTTCAAGGTGTGGTTACGCGCTATGAGAAGACGCTGGAGCCAGATGATCATGTACTAGGTATTACATACTCCGACCTGGCGCAGGCATTGGCAGCAAAGGGCGAATATGACAAAGCCATTGCACTTTGTCGGCGAGGATTGTCGATCATAGAGAGCATAAAAGACAACGAAATTCGCCGGGATAACAGGTTTCACATTCACCATAATATGGCTCGGATGTATGAAATGAAGCGCTTGCCGGATGAAGCCCTGAGACTACGCCTTTACGAAGGTGATGCACAGGGTAATGGTCTACGACAAGAGCAAAGTGTTTATGGGGCTTGGAATCTGTACGCAGTTGGTAACTGTCTACAGCTTCTAAAAGACCCCCGAGCTATCGAGACGCACATGAAAGCCTTGAAAATCAGACACAGCCTATTCGGTGACCATTACTACACGGCAATTTCATACCACAAGCTGGGAGAGCTGCATTTAGAGGCTGGATCATTGCAGGATGCCAACGAGTCGTTTCGAGTGGCACGACAAATCCTAAGTGATCCAATGGTGAATACAGAAGCAGAGCTGGCGAGGACATTGTGGTACTGGAGCATGGTGAAAGACAAGTTGCTGGAAACTGAAGAGGCCGCAAAGCTTCGAAAACAGGCTATGACTATTCGAAACACTTTGTTGGGGGAGAAGTGTGTTCCAGCATCCAATTGCAGTAGCGCAGACTTTGACGAAATTGTCGTGTATTTCAATCGCTAAAGAAAAAGAGAAGCGATGGACGTAAGAGAAAAGAGAATAAAGTTCAACAGCAATGGAAGCTGCCAGGGCCCGAGAACTCAACACAATGACTATAGAAAAGAAAAAGAATACATCCATTTTGGAGAATTAAGAATTAATGAGTGGTGGACCAAAATAACTTTCCTTCTCCTACTGCCCAAATTAATCTGTGTGGTTTCCATAGTAGTAAGTGAGAGAGCTATGCAGCTGTTTAAAAAAAAAAGGGGGGGGAAATTCCCAAATACTAAGAATTTAATAACTTGATACCATACCCAGTATTGAGTCGGGGCCCACTTATCAAATTGGCCAGGTTAGATAAATTAGCTATTTTCGGTATCCGTAGAAAGAGATATCCTTTTTACCCCTTCTTATTTTCACTTTTGAAAATCCCTTCTTATGAAAGATGCGTCTTTCGTAACGTTACGGCGGCTACATTAGGTCAATTGACTAGCTGAAAATATGAACTATTTGATCAAATGAGAATACACACAAAACTCAAAACCCCCTTTCATAGCTGTTGTGGAAGGTTGTTAGATTTTGTTGTAGTTAGCAGTCTGCATTTCAAGCTCGCTAACAGCTGTGGTGTTGTTCGTTTTTCCCCCAACACAGTATTACAATATATTAAACTTCAGCCTTTTTGCCCGGCTACAAGGCTTATACCCGGCTGTATATAGGGTTTAATACTAACAATAGCTATACCCAGCTATATATAAGGTTTAAATCTAAAGACTATACCTAGTAATAACTCTTTCATCGGTATAACTCCTTTTATAAACCTTAAGATACTGCTTTTTATCTATTTGAAGGCGGCTATTTCTGGCCTGAATAAACCGTACAGCTCAAGTCCATATCGATAGTTTGCTCGCAAATCGCTGCTTACAGACAAGCCAAGTACCATACATCGCCACTCAGTCAAATCAGTCGACTCCCACTCATCATTATCTTCGTCGTCACTCGGATCAATCGACTTCTTGTCAGAACTTCGCAGATCGCTGCCTTGCACACTCAACCCTCAAACATCCTACCGAGCCTGCGCTTGCCAACAAATCTCGCCCGATCTCTTAGCAACCACACATACTACACAAAATAACAAAGAAGAAGTCAAAGCGGAGACCGCAGGTCCTAGCAGTAGTACCTGTTATCCAGACCAGCCAGCAGGATAATATAGAAATCCTAACTTAGCTAAAAGTTAATATAAGTAATTATAAGCTTATAGGAACTACTAAGGCAGTCGGTATACTAAAGATCGAAGAGCCTTTAGTTAAGCTCTTTAAAAGATACTTAGTAGAAATAACTCCTTTAAAGAGGAGTATTTTAAAAAAGGGAATCCGGTAGATAATAAGTACAGCTATTAGCTAGCTTATCTGATTAAAAAATATAATTTATTATAAAGTAGTAATTATAACTGCTGCTGCCTCTAGCTATATAAAGACAGCTGCTGAGGTTATATATAACTGGGGAGGGGAGGAGGATGGAAGGAAGGAAGGGAGATAGAGAGCTAGGTCAGTCAAATACAAGCCCACTATCTCTCTCAAACACACGAACGTACATACATACACCTGTCCTCGTGCCCCCCCCCCCCCCCCCTGTGTGGTTTCCATACCTTTACTCAGCACGGAACGCAAAGATTGTGAATACGACCATATCCCTGGTGAGTTGTCTCTCGCTTGAAGATATGCCCGTCGGCCTCCGTATCATCGAACCTCCATCGCAACGAGTTAACGTTGTTCCCTTCCACAATGGATTCGATTTTATAGAAGCTATACGGTCTACACCACTGACCACGTCTCACAACCTGGTCAAATGTCTCGTTAAAGACAAACGTGTCATAGTGGTAGTGACGGAGCTTGTATTTTTCTTCATCTTGGCCTTGGAACTTGACACTAAGGCTTTCTTTATATTTGGATGTATCAAGTTTTATTTCGAGATAAAAGATCTCGGTTTTGTGCCGGAAAATGCCAGTATATTGCTCAAGAACTGAAGGCAGTTGACTTGGTTCTTTCTCTGCATCAAGAGCTTTCTGTACTCGATCCATGGCGGAACGCCCATTTGAAGCTGCCGTCTTAGCATATTGTGTGAACGGAGTCTTAATCGTCCTTTCAAGAAGGGCTTCGAGCAGGATCTGCGCAGCCCAGTCGGCGGCGTCACAATGCCCAAGGGCATTTCCCAGAGCAATAACACCAGTGTCTATCTCTGGAAGAAGAAAGATGGTGGAAGAACAGCCCAGATTATTTCCAGTGTGGTGTAGAACAAGCATTCCGTTGTGAATTTTGCCAATAACCGGCCAGTCATCCAACAAGCCAGCATTTCCGTTGACCAGGTTGATGTTGTTGGGTAGCTGAGTACGTGCCCACCCCATAGCATAGGACCTTTCCCGAAGAGTTCGGGGAGAACCATGAAGAGGGATGACTGCCTCAAAAATAGTGGCAACATGGTCAGAGCAAAGACACAGCTCCTGAAAGCCCGGCTTCAAGCCTCTCAACAGAAAACGATAAAAGCGCACGAGGTCGCGGACGCAACTTCGAATGGAGCCAGCCGCGAAGGCGACCGTGTCACTAGATATTTGGGGGCTCGGAACTGCCCGAGGCTGACGATTATAATAGGGCATATACGCTAACGAAGTATTTTCATCATCCTTAGGCGGAAGCTTCGTGAACGTCCTGCTCATGTCTAACGGCTTAAAGATGCGTTTCTTCATAAATTCCCCAAAGCCCGTGCCTGACACATACTCAATAACGCACCCGAGGGCGTGGTATCCGAAGTTATTGTAGAGGAAATATTGGCGGGGAGTGCTGCTTGGATCAAGCGAGGCGAAGATCTCTAACCCCTGAGATTTGGTGATCAGGAGCCGGTTGTCAGACCCGATGAACAACGCATCTGATCTACAAAGACCACTGCGATGACTAAGCAGGTCTCGCAGTGTGAATGCGCCATTGTCTCTGCCGCGTAAATGGTGAAGGTGAGTGTCAATGCGGTCGTCCCAAGATACTTTGCCATCTTCAACGAGGCAAGCAACAGCTACAGCGGTGAAGGCTTTGCATAGTGAGCCGATGTTGAAGATCGTCTCCAGGTCCGGAGGCAAGCCTTTTTCCACGTCTCGAAACCCATGGAAGCTCATGTCTGATTGGCCCTCAAGGTTGAAGATGCCGACCGCGAGGCCTGGAGTCCCGGAGATGTTGCAAATTTCGTCGACAATGGCCTCAGCTTGGCGAACTGCATCCTCGTGAGACCGCCATTGGGCTTCGTTTTTCGGGATTGGTAGCTGCGTCATTTTCAAATTGGATTTCCCAGCATCTAGGCAGTATCTGCAAGAAGCTTGAGATGGTCGACGAAGTGAAAATCAGCTGTCTAGGTGCGGGGCTGGGAATGAATTCCTTGAACGCGCTGTGCCGCGTCTGAAACAGGCAGGCAACAAAAGGGATGAGGGCAGGGAGCTTTAGACCTGCGGTATCGCGAACGTACGGCATTGCTTGCACTTAAATAGGTACTCACCCACCATCGGCCAATAAAGGTTACACTTGGTACTGAGGAGGTATATTTGGTATCACTTCGCTGTAGTCCTCGACTAGAAAAATATCCAACCGCAGTCCTCGGGGTCACAACGTTTGTTTGACGTCAATACAAGGTTCAACTTGGCTCCTGCTTGAGAATAGCTTGTCTTCAAATGCTGCCCCTTCTTATTTCCACATATTGCAATCTAGAGAAGATACCTTTCTATTCATTACTTCTTAGATATTCAGAAATCAAAATTAAAACTTATTTGGTCAAGTAGCCCATCTTTAGTGTGAGAGAGCTATACAGCTGCTGAAATAAGAAGGGGGGGGATTCCCAAATACCAAGAATTTAACAACTTGACACTATACGCGGTATCATAACACATTAAACTTCAGCCTTTTTGCCCGGCCGTACATAAGGTTCAGTAGCAACAATGGCTGTGCCCAGCCGTATATAAGATTTAAATCCAAAGGCTATGCCCGGCGATGACTCTTTCGTCGGCATGACTCCTTTCATGAACCTTAAGATGCTGCTTCTCATCGATTTAAAGACCGCCATCTCTGGCCTGAATGAACCGCACAGCTCAAGTCCATATCGACAATCTGCCTATTTCAAATCGCTGCCTTCGTCGCTCCAAGACAAGTCAAGTGTCACACATCGCTACTCAGTCGAATCAGTCGACTCTCGCACGCCGCTGCCTTCGTCGCTCCAAAGCACTTAAGTCCTCGCCAAAATCAAACAACCCACCGAGCCTGCGTCTCGTCTGATCTGTCTCTGAATCTCGACAACGGTCTACGCATCTCGCTCAAGAAGAACAACAAGATGGGGTAAAAGAAGTCAAGGCAAAGACTACAGGTCTTGGATAAAAGTCGATACAAGTAATCATAAGCTCGTAGGCGCTGCTAAGGCAGTAGGTACACTGGAGATTGAAGAGCCTTCAGAGCTTAGCTTTGAACAGGTATTTAATCTCCTTAAACTAGGAAGCGAGATCCTTGATAGAAATGACTGCTTTGAAGAGCAGCATTTCGAAAATATCAATATCCAGGTCAAATACAGCTGTTGGCTGTCTTTCCTTAGAACAAAATGTAACTTATTACAGAATGGCGATCGCAACCGCCGCTGCCTCTAGCTGCGTGAAGACAGCTGCTGAGGTTGCCTGGGTTGACAGAATTACACACAACTGGGGAAGGGAGGAGGAAGGGAGATAGATAGCTAGGCCAGTCAAATACAAGCCCACTGTCTCTCTCAAACACACGAACATACACACATACACCTATCCTCGTAGCCCCCCCCCCCCGTAGCTCATCTTTATCAGGGCTATTACTGATAATTATCCTACGTAATCCCCGCGGCTTGTTACAGCGCAGGCCCAAACTTGCATGGGATTATCGGACGGACTCTTTCTACTAGTCACTTTATCCTACATGATACAGCCCATAACCGTGCCTTTCAAACGAACGCAGGAGGTCTTATCCTCCACATTCTCCACCACCGAAGAAAGCAAGCTACCTAGGTACAACCAAGTAAGATGGTCATCTCTCCCCCCAACAGCTGAGAGACACTTGGGATTTGTGATTGTACGCAGAGACCATGATCACTATGCTGAGTCGCATGATGATGATTCTACCTGTGATGTTCAGGTAGTAAATTTCACTGCCTGAACATGCTCAGTCCATGGTTCTCAACCCATGCACCAGCCCAAGCCGGGTGATTTCTGAGGGCCTTGCGTGGACCATCCAACTCACGATTCTAGCGTAGATTTCTGTCGATAATCTTTCCATCCGAACCTGCATTCTCCAACCTTGCCGCTGTCTTGTTCGATCGCTGAGAAGCGTCGATAGATTTCACACTCAGCGCAGAGCAAATCGCAACACACCCAAAGGCGATGGCGATCAGATACACCATGCTATACGACTGCGAGTTTGACTCCAACACTGCCTTCTGGGTAGCCGTGATTGTCGAGTTGGTGATTCCTTCGACAGTCTGATATGCGGCGACCGTATTCTTTCGTGCTGCCAGGAGCAACTCATCCACTGACCCAGCGAAATTGGACTCTTCAGCTGCGGAACGGACTTGGCCAGGCAGCACCTGGGCAAACCGGCTGCTCTGGATTGAGGTATAGATAGCAGTAGCTACTGCTCCTCCTATCAGTCGAAAGGTGCTGATCAGGCCCACGGCAATTCCGATATCCGTTTGGTCCTCAAGATGCAGAGAGACCATGCCGAAAGACAAAGGGGACGGTGGTAAATTGACAGTAGCTACGAGAATGACCGTAGCAATCGCCTGGCCTTTGTCAGTGAGGCCGACGCTAGAGAGCGAGCCGACGAGAGCCGTTTGTATCGTGATGCAGGCAACCAGCTGCCACTTCTCGTGCTTGAGCCACGGCATCAAGCTGACGCAGTACCACCCGGCAATCATGCTTCCAAATGAGACCATGTTGGCATAGACGCCCTTGATGATTGGATCACCGCCTTGAGGAATGAACATGAGCGCGCTCTGGCGGGGCCAGATGACATTCATTGAGTAGTAGAGCATGCCGGCAACGAAGCAAACGACGAGGAATGCCGTGAACCTGCGCCACTCGCGAAACAGGTGAGGTGGCAGGATGGGATACGACAAAGGCATGTAGACCTCCCAGGATCCGAGCGCGATAAAGCATACGAAGCTCACAACGATGGGTGCAATCACCCACGAGCTGTTCCATGCGTGCTGGCCCCCTCCCCAGTTCAGAGCAAGCAATAGAAGCAGGCATCCGGCGGTGAAGAGAATCAGACCAACGTAGTCGATTTCTTTTGCAAGTTGCCATTTGCTCTTGCCATCGCCGGCATGCTTCGTTTCGAACGTCGGCGGGTGGTAGAAGAGGAACAACATGATGGCGGTGACGGCCTCCCAAGCAAAGCACCACCAATAGCAGGCTCTCCAGCCTATCTTGGTGTAGGCGATGAATACGTATCCGAGAATTGGGGATATTGAGCTCAGATGGTTTGAAAGAATCATCACGCCTGTAAACAAAGGTCAGAACCATACTGGCGTCTTATGAAATGGTCGTCACAAACCGAGAGTTTGGAATCGCCACTTGTTGGGGACGAGCTCCTGCGCACAAGCGAAACACATCTCCTGGAAACCTCCCCCGATTCCGAAGATGATGCCGCTGACGATCATTTGGTTGATGCTCTTCCCAGTAGCACCGACCAGGGCACCGACAGCAGCCGAGACAGCACCGAACATGAGAAACCACCGCCGGCCTGTGATGTCTGAGATGCGTCCGCCTATACTGACGATGATGGCCGCTCCAAGGTTCCATCTAGTTCCCAAGTCAGCTGAGAAGTCACACGGTGATATATCAGAACTTGCGTTATTGCTATCCATGGGTAGCGGGTATCAGGTCCCAGTTCAGCGTCAATGTACGTCAGCACAGCAGCAGGCCTACAATACAAGTCAGTTGATACGCTGTGAGATATTGCTTGGAAGATCTGGGACACTGACATGATAAGAGTGAATAGATATGCCTCGTACATCAGAATGAGCGATAGCACAGCTAGTTTCATTTTCAATGTGACTTTGCCATCATCACCCTCTTCAGCGGGTGTCGAAGGGCGGTCCGGGTCAGAAACTTCATATTTGTCTTCAACATGGCTGGCGTCATCGGCCTTCTCCTTAACCGCTCTATGAGAAGTTTCCATCGTGTTTAGGAAGCCTAGCTGTAAAGAGAGGACGTGGTATCATGCGGCTGAGAGGTAGAAGCCCAAGGTCAAATGATGAGTCCTAAAAATTAGGTGAATGTTCATAGAGTTGCTGCCAAGGAACAGTGTCTCCAGTCTCTGGAGAAAATCACTTGGGTGTCGCTCGGGTGAACCAAAGGCGCGGGATGATCAGGACCAGATTATAGCATTAAGTTCATCCGAATCTAACTTAATTACACCTGCAGTGGTACAGAGCATTGGGCGAGTTGACCAAGTGATCACAACGGAAGGACAGAGCCGCCCACAGGATAACATTACCCCGAACCCCAGACCCCAGAAAAACGAAGTCCGGGTGGCGGGGAAGTCTGCAACTAATGATTCATGGAGTAGGGAGTCCACTCCGTTTGGGGATTCGGCAACAAATTTGACTTTACTAAAGAGCATGCGAGTTGTGGTGGGTGGCCGCGAGTTCCAGCATTCCTGGGAGTTGTCAAGTGGCAGTTTTGAACAACAAAGCCTCTCTTTTCCAAGCTTACGTATCAACACAAAATTACCGAAAACGAAAATGGGAAGGAATATCTATCATTCTCCATACCCTACGCCAAGTGTTCCAACTGATCTGAGCGTCTCGCAATTTCTATTGCGGAGCGATCCCGATGACACACATCCAGACGTAATTGTCCTTGCAGACTTCGATGCCCCAGAAGAACGATTCGTAACTTACGGAGGCATCCGCCAAAATGCCTCACGGGATGCAGCGACCTTGCGAAACACGTACGGTCTACATCAAAATGACGTAGTTTGTATCTATGGATTCAATTCGGTGTATTGGGCATCGTTAGCACACGCGACCTTGTGGGCAGGCGGATGCTTCTGGTATGTTCAAGCCTCATGCGGTCCAAATGTTTGCTAATCAGGCAAGACAGCGGGATCAATCCACTGGCTACGAGTTTTGAGTTGGTTCATTACTTCCAAATCGCACAACCCAAGACGGTCGCTGTTGACGCAAAACTACTCGGAAATGTTCAAGATGCCTGTAAAAAGCTCTCTATTTCACCCCATATCATCATTATTGATGACTGTACACCTTCCAAAGATGGATATGACATTGTACGTTCATGATGTAAAGGTTGAACGTATCAGCTAGGTGCTAATGGAACTCCTGCTAGTATCCCTTGAATTTCAGAGATCAAACCGGTTCAATCAGCCCGTTCGATCTCTCCGCAAAGGACAACAGAACCCAACCAGCGGCAATTTGCTTCAGTTCGGGAACGTCCGGCCCTCCCAAAGGGGTGGTCATGTCTCACCACAATCTCTTGGCTCAGATTATGGCCATTCGGGCCACAAACCCCTTTCTTCATAGCTCTCGGAATCGAGAGGTCTTCTTCCCCTCGTTCGCTCATGTCTATGGGCTGGTATCGGCGGTCCTAGTTCCAGCGTGGGTCGGGTCATACTTGGAGCCGATGGAGAGATTCAATTACATGCAATATCTTCAACGATGCTCGGAGATCCGAGCCACCGTACTTCGGCTCGTGCCCACCGCAGCTGTAAGGATGGTGAAAGACCCCGAGGTGAAGAGGTTGGATCTTACCTCTGTCCAGGCGGTCATGTGTTCTGGTGCTGCCTTATCGGAAGAAACGATACGAGGGCTCAAAGACATACTAGGATCTACATGTGGGATTTTGAATGGGTACGGAATGACTGAGGGCACTGTCACCCTTCTCCGTGAATCTCGCCAAGACAAAGCTGACAGCATTGGCCGGCTTTCTGCGGGGGTATCCGCCCGCGTTGTCGATGATTGTCTGAATGATGTCAGGCCAGGAGCTGAGGGGGAGTGTCTTGTCAAGGGGCCAAGTGTTTTCCTGGCATACAAGGGAAACGAGAAAGCCACCCAAAAGGCAAAAACAGAAGATGGCTGGCTGAAGACAGGGGATATCGTCAAAGTTGACGATGATGGGTTTTTCTTTCTCACAGGACGCAAGAAAGAATTGATCAAATACCATGGGAACCAGATTTCGCCAGTAGAACTGGAAGCGGTTCTATTGACCAATGTCAAGGTTCTTGATGCTGGAGTCTGCGGAGTCTTTGACAAGAAACTTAGCACAGAAATCCCAATCGGCTTTGTCAAGCTGGCATCTGAGGCCCCCGATGAAGGCCAAAACATCACACTGGAATGCATCCGAGCCTTTGTCAACTCCCGCGTCGCACCCTACAAGAAATTCCGGAAGCCTTTGCTAAGCGTTGAGCAGCTACCCAGAAACTCATCAGGGAAACTATTACGGAAAAAGCTGGAGGAAATGGCAAATCGACAAGAATTTATTGAATCGAAGCTTTGAGGTTGAGTGAAACACATTTTGGTTTCTATCATTGTCAAGAAACGGTCTGCTTAGAGTTAAGCAAAGCCGCCCATCTGCTTTCGACTGAGGGATAACCAATTTTTTTATCCAGAATTAAGATCCTACTATTCTTAAGTAGATGAGGGATGACAAATATCTTACAAAAGCGCATATGATCTCTTTTACGTTTGGTGAGTAGGTGGACATTAATCGTGGATGTAGTTTAGGGTAGGCATTTCTGGGGTTGGGGAGTTTATGCGATATGGCAAGCATTCAAACAATGAATAAGTGTTGTTTGATAGTTTCTGAACTGAAATGATCTCGAATTCTGATCGAAGACAAAGCTTGAGTTTTTTCCATCGTGATATGCTCATTTATTGTCGTAATATCCCTAGAATGGTTGTCATATACCTAAGTACATATCAATGATAATATGACCCAGATACACTACCAAGACTCTTCATCGGATTATTTTGTCACGATCGAGCTAATTAAGGCCAGCTTGTATTTTGCTTCGCTAGAAATGATTAGCTCTAGCATTGAGTATCATGCCGATCTTTAGCATAAGTTCCAACTTCCTGCATGACATATCACTGCAACCACTTTAATCTTGCACGTCAGACATGTAGCAAGCCACCCTCACGTTTCAGTACGTATCTAAGCAGCCTCAGTTCGACTTGCATTGCTCTTGCTTCTAGTTGGTAGGTCTATCAGCTAATACAAATCCAGACTTACATGGCCATATCTATACTGAAGCTTTACCTCGTATTTGTACGAAAACTCTTCTTATTCGTCTCATTGGCCGGCTTGTTTTTGTTTTGCTTTGATCCATCAAACTAGCTGTCGAAATTTGGGAAATCCGCATTGAAGAAGGGGAAGATTTGGCCGAGGCTAAATGGCGACGCGCTAGGCTGCCAACTGTGCTCATCATGAAGAACTGTTTGAATAGGATTCTAGCTATTAACGCTCTAATCTGCAGGCATCTGGGAGGGAAATGTACGCGTATATTCAACAACAACACCGCTAGGGACCAGGAGAAGCGCGTAAAGGAACCAAGTTAGGTAGGCTTTAGCAATGGCCATCCAAATCCTTGGCAACGGTGAGGCTGTCTTAAGCCCCACATCCAGAATATGGGTGAAGATCATTCCTGCTTGGAGAGTTCGAAGGAGGGTTTGGAGAAAGTGAGAGCACATACGCTAAAACCTCTTCCTTGGCTTCGAACCCCTTCGAGGCTTGCTGATCTGCGGGAGGGCAGACATATCTCATGATCCTGCGGAGCTGGTAGAAACAATGCCGGGAAACCCCGTACACAGGAATCAACGTCATAGGTCCGCGTTAATGGCTTCGTCTCAAGTTAGAGGCTCTATCCCTGCCATTTGTAAGGACTTTGCTACTGCGAGGATTAGTTACTAAACCGCTCTAGTGTTAATGTGAAAGACACTATTGACCAAGGGTCTGTGTGGTCTGTCGCTTCTCTAAGGCAGCATCTAGCCTAACTTAGCACTGAACCCGTTCCTGGTATGTACCTACTTTAGTACTTTGGCGGAAAAAGCAACGTGCTCAAGGCCACAACTTGGGAGAGGGACTTTCCTGTCAGTCTGGCTGAATCTTACGACCAAACCAGCTTCGTCTCAGGTGTGAGTGGGCCGGTTTTGGACCTCCTCGCCCGTGCGTTGCCGTTGTGGGGGGTTGTTCATTGTCCTGAACAAGGGGTCTGGCATTACTCCGGAGAAGCTTCGCAATGCTCGTCCCGTCTGTGCCGTTGAAATGCTTCCGAGTTAGGCGACCGTTATTATTAGCGTATGATTATCTCAAACAGTCCGGTCCACGCTTAATAGGACCAGAGCCCCTGGTTTTGTCTGTTAGAGCGAGGGATTGCCCGTTCTCCTGGCATCCTCCGCTTGGGCCTTCATCAGAGGTTTGTATGTATTCTCTCCCAACCGCTCTAGTACAATTTGGGCAAGATATTGCGAATGGGTGGAAATCCGCGGGGGCGGGGAGCCGGAAAACCAAAACACTACAGGGTTAAGTAATGTCGCGATACCTGACGGATCATACGAGGCCCCTGAGATACCGCCCCCCTGGGTCTTGCCATCGGATGGAGATGTCGACATACGTGATTGATCAACTTGTAGGCACTTGCTGGAGAAAATGCGTCAGGGAATTCCAAGAAAATATGATTAATTCAAGATGATACTTTTTGAGGTAAACTGGTAAACTAAGCTCCATGTGCTCCATCAACTGTACCCTTTTTCTATATACAGATCTCATTAAACGCCTTTTGATCGTATTGACGTAGCAAGCGGCCCTTTTAGTCTAAACATTCATAATACAAATGCACACTCGCCACTTATGCCGAGTAGCTGACGGAGACCTCGTCGGTTCTTCTGATCCCCTTGCCGGAAGAGAGCTGGCCCTTGGCATCCCGTAGAATGCTCTCGTCGCTGTCATTTGCGCCGTAGGTAATATGTGCCTGGTGAGCAGGGCCTGCTTGTCCCTCTGCAGCCGCGTGCGAGCCCAATCCGTACTTGCGACTGTTGTTGCCGTACATCGGGAGACGATAGGAGGTTTTGCCGCCAGACTGTCCGGTGCTGCTGTCGCCCTTGCTTCCGTAGCGGAAGCGGACGTAAAGAGGTCGCAGGACGGGGATCGATGAGCACATAATGGTGACGGTACTCTCGGTGGCCGACCAAATGAGCATGGGCACGGTGTCATCTGAAGTTGTTAGCCATCTCCGGGACGAGACTTTCTACCGACTCCAGGTTACTTACGGATATACTCCTGTGCATTCAGTCCGTTCAGCGCCACTGTTCGCACGATTCCGCAGATACCGGCGAAAACACCAAGACTGAGACCACATGCGACTGTGATCTTCTCCTTTCGCTTCATGTTGAGATCCCAGATGACAAACCATGGCAGGATTGCAAAGGCGAAATCAGCGACGACAAACCAAGCTAAAAGATGTCAGCATTTCTTCAATGGCCAGAGAGGCAGGACATATTTACATCCGACAGTGAGGCCGACTTTGGAGAAATCGATCCAGCAGTGTCCTGGGGTTGAATTGTTCCATGTTTTCTCGATCGGGATGCATTGAACAATGACTACAATGCTTGCGAAGAGGGTGATGAAGATGGTTCCAGCGAGGAAGGCCCAGATGAAGACGATTTGGATCGTGTTTCGCACAATTCGCAGGAGGAATACACCGACGGCCAGCTTGCCCACACCAATGACCATGATACCGGCGGTCTGACTGAAGACTTCATATTTAACGGCTTCGAAGTAAATCGGGGGATTGTTGATGTCCAGGAATAGTCGTCCGAGTCCGTATCGTGTCGCGTGGCTAACCAAGGCGGTATAAACGATCTGGAAAACCTGCGATATCACGTTAGTATTGTTGTCAAGAGGGGCAGTAATGTTTTCATATCCATACCAAAGCAACCACTACCAGATAATCATCAACACCAACCGACCTAAGAATCATAGCACGGGTGTAGATTCTCAGGCCGACGAAGACCGCAAAGACGACGACATGCACCCACAATACTGCATTTACCATGGGGCCCAGGCCGCCATAGTATTTGTCCATTTTGAAAGTGGCCCAACAGGACTTTTGGTAGAAACGATCGTAGTGAATTAGCGGTCTGGGGAGAATTTGAGGAGAGTCGGCATAAAGTATTCAAAGAAAACTACTCCCTTTCAGGGTTGAAGCTCCAGGCTCTGCAGATTTTCGACCGACAGGCTCGTAAGCCTGTCAAGTGCCCAAAAAAGGATTTAAGATGACCGAAAACGGGGTCCCCGTGATGCTCGCACTCTGCACCAATGCCCATCCCTTCTGTCTGGCGTTTGGCAGGGACCGCGTGAAATCTTTTTGAGCATAGTGGCAACTCACTCGCGAGCCCTGCCCTTCACCCAACGGACTGTTCGTCTCTTCGGTACCGGCGGCGGGTGGATACAAATGTCACAGGACAGGGGTTATTGCATTAATCTATCGACACTCGCCCTAGCCCGGATACAGGAAGTCCTGGGAAATCTATGACAGGCGTCAGCTCAGCTCCCCGTTCCAATACTAACGGCTAATGTCTTAATAAAGAACGGCAAGACGGAAGCTACCAATAGCACGCGGTTGTGCTGAGGAAACGTCCGAATGGGCATCCATCCGGCCGATATCTTTCTTCGGTGTCTTGGAGGTTCCCGAAGTTCTGGCGGGCCCGGCGGTAGATGCCTGGCCCTTGTTTGTTTTGTACTACCTAAACTCTCAAGACGTGCATATTTAGCCTGACGATAATCATAGTTGACCGACACCAGGGGAAGGGGTTCTGCAAGGATCATCATCCATCGTACCACGTTCAATGGGAAGAGACTCCAGTTCGAGGGATATTCTACAACAGACTCACGACCCATCGCTTAGCTCGCATACAGGAGCATCTCCACCTCGGAGCTATTACGCGGTAGTTGGGGTGTTGACTTGACCAGGGGTTGGCTCCTACCAACCATTTTCCAACGGCATTTGGATTAACATCGACGTAGTTCGTTTCCCGGCATATCATAATGGCCTTAGCAGCCTGATTATAGCTGTGGGAAGCCCACTTGAATTTCAGCTAGTGGCGCTCGACGTTTCGGCTGTTGATAGATTGTCGTGACCAGCGTTTGCGCCCATCACCAGGGGTCCACATTGGGGAGGTCGACGGGCATGGTTATCGTCCACCGCCTGGCCGTTGGTCGTCAGTCGAGCGGGGAAGTGAGGGCTGCTAGAGTCCCGGACCATGTTGCTCTTTCTGATCATGCCAGTTTGATCATCGCGGTAAGAGGGTCGATGACCAACCGGGTGAGTACATATACAGAAGCGAGCACCGCCGTGTCCTAGGGCCTGCAAACCAGCTTAGCCCAACAAAGATTTCTTCACCCCGCACCTAAAATGGCCTCCGACTCCCAAAAGATCATTGACATCCTCGAAGGTGTCAACCATGCCTCCTTCGCTAACGAGGTAGAGCGTCTGCGCGTTCGTGCGGCTGCCCGCAAGCTGCTTGCCAAGGTGGAGTCGCCTTATGAGCGAGCCTGGGGTTTCTGCTTCGAGCACCCTGTTGTCTTTGCTGCTCTTCAGACCTCCATAGACCTCGGTCTTTGGGCTGCCTGGAACGCTGCCGGTGGTGGTGACAAGACCATTGATGATCTAGTTAAGCTTGCCAAGCATGATATCCAGCCAAATCTGCTTCGTATGCCATCCAATGACATAAATTTGCAAAGTGACCTCTTGGGCTGATTGCTTTTGTATAGGTCGACTTTTCCGTCTGCTGGCCGCGTTCAACGTGGTTGAAGAAGTGGGCGTGGACACATTCAAGCCCACCCCCTTCTCAGCCGCCATTGGCGATGAGAGCACTAAGGTCCGAGCCTCTCTCGAAGCTGCGTAAGAGCCCATTGCCTCACATATGCACATGCAATGTCACTAACCGAGTCTCCCTACAGTAACAACCAGTACATCTTGGCAGGCCACAACCTGCCCAAGTACCTGGCCAAGATTGGCTACCAAGAGCCCACAGCCGCAGAGGACAACAACCACTCGGGTAGCGACCCCGATGGTCTGAACTTCTTCGGGCGTCTGCAAAAGAGCCCCAAGTTTTACGAAGATTTCACTGGCCACATGGAGGCATGGACCACCTGGAAGACCCCCTGGACCAAGCTCTACGACCCCAAGAAGCTCATTGAGGGCGCCACTATTACGGAGAGCGCTCCCCTTGTTGTTGACCTGGGTGGCAACACTGGCATCGACATCTCCCATGTCCTTACCGCCCAGCCTGACTTGCCTGCTGGGGCCCTCGTCCTTCAGGATCTCCCTGAGATCATTGCCCGTGCTAAGGTTGACCCTAAGATCACCGCTACGGCTCACGATTTCTTCCTCCCCCAGCCCGTCAAGGGTAAGAAGCACTCCAACACCCCCGCTAAGTTATAATCGTTGCTAACACAGCATGTATAGGAAGCAGAGCTTACTTCATGCACGCGGTCCTTCACGACTGGGCTGATGACAAGGCTACTGAGTTGCTGAACAACACTCGTGAAGCTATGGTCAAGGGTTACTCCAAGCTCTTTGTTTACGACATCGTGCTGCCTCCCCAGGGCGCAAGTATCAGCCAGACCACCATGGACGTCGAGATGATGTCTCTGCTTTCGGCCAACGAGCGTACCAAGGACCAGTGGGAGAAGTTGCTGACCGGTGCTGGGTTCAAGATTGTCAACTACCACCCCGATCCCCAGGAGTACGAGATGTTGATCGAGGCCGAGATCGCCTAATTATTGAGCCATGATAGAGCGTTTAGATAATTGATGATATACATAAATATAAACATGATATGATAGATGACAACATCTTGAACAGTCTCACGTCAGAGTTTTTGGACCCTCCTAAACCTGACGACGGACCTTGCCGTAATCCCGTTCCGGGCACTAGCCATTGGCGGCGGCTTCGGCCATGGAGGCCTTGTCTTAGTCCGACTGACACCACTTTTTTCAGGTGGAGGTTTATTGATTTCCTTCTTGGCAAGAGAAATACAAGCTTAATCTTCTTCAAGCCTTGTCCCTCTCCATGTATATGCAAAGGGCGGTTTTCCTGCTAGTTTCCGTAACTTGAGACATGGGAGTTGTCACTCAAATAAGCTCAAAAGCGTTAGATTTCAACGACAAAGGGGCACAGTAAGATTCTGACTGAAAACTGCACCCAAGTGACATGCATCTGCTAAGCCCAAACAAACCCACGAGGGAGAAAATAAAGCCATGCCGGTTTTGGCATTGCGAGCTTGGCATAGCAAGGTTGATCAACTGTCACTCACCCCTGACTCTTCCTGACAATTCATGAAGCCAGGTATCCTCTTTTCTTTTCTTTTTCGAAAATCATACTATTAGTCTATTGCATACCTCGGCCTGTATTTTACCCCTTTTTTCTTTTCCATATCCACATATCCGAACATCCTCTTCAAGGGCCCAGTTCCTTGGACTCGCCGCGCCTCTTGCGCCATTTCGGCCCAAGCTTTATTTCAGTGTAGATGGGTCCAAGTAGCAAAGCACAAACCCCCCCGAGAAGGGTGTAGGTCCATCCATATTCCAAGCTCTGCGTGGACTTGTCTATCAAAGAGACTAAAAGGGCGGCAAGTGAACACCGCACGAGATTCGTCTACCAGTTCAGTCAGCTTGGAGGCCTCTGATTTTGGGAATTAGAACACACTCACGCATGCAATCACCCCGGAGCTTTGCGACCTCACAACGTCAATCATCAAGGTCATTGTCGAATTAAGAATGGATATAGAGGTGTATCCAACTAAAAGAGCAGTCAGCACAAATCCTGAAGCCAGTACCTGAGCGTGGGCTACCTACTTGCCACTTGCAAAGCCAGCGGCCCGGCGATATGGGTTTTGCTCTGGATGCACCAGCCCCATGCAATGATGCAACCCACAAAAATGATCAATAAAGCCGGCGCCGTCCGCAGTCTAGTGTGCTCCAGCGGGATGTCAGGGTTGTCCTCGTCGTTGGGCGTATCAGATTCGCTCTGCTGGTGTTGACTGTCAAGTCTTTTCTTCATCCTGGCGTAGTCATAATCAAGAACCTTTCCAGTGATGGTAGACCCAAGTATCATACCCATGCCGGTGGGCAAATAACACAGCCCGAGATCGGTCTCTGACAGAAAGGGATATATGACGCTAAATGCAGATGAGATGGTTGACGTGATTGTGTAATTTACTGCGTACACGATGCCCGTGTATGCCAGTGTCAACAGGATATCCGCGTACGTTAGTAGACGAAAGGGATTTGCTGATCCTTGTCTTCTGGTGCCATCCCTTTGGTAATCCTCTGTGGGGATGCTGTTGGTTTCGGCTTTGCCCAAGATTGGGATCATCGGCCGAAGGAGTCTCTGGCTCGGCTGTCTGCTTCCATTCCCCACTAAAGCTCGCAATGTTTCAGGCAGAAATAGTAGAATCAGAATGAAGCATGCTGCTGAAAATATAGCGAGAAACCAAAAGATGCTTCTCCATCCAAGATGCTCAGATAACACACCCCCGATTGCAGGCCCAATGCACGGAGCAAGCATTGGACCAAGGTTGAAGAAACCAAAGAACCCTCCACGCTGGTCGACAGAGGCAATATCGCCCACCACACCAGCACCAAGCGCAATAGTGCTTGCACAACCGCCGGCTTGTAGTGCTCTGAGGAGGAGCAGTAACCAGAACTGAGACACTGGACAGAGCGCCAATCCGATAGTCGACCCAACGAGTATCAGTAGACAGAGAAGATATAGTGGCCGTCTTCCATAGCGATCAGATAGCGGGCCCCATAGCATTGGCGATATTCCTTGCATTGCAAGATAAACCGTGACAGTCAAGTTGATGTCCTCGATGGACCGGTCAAACACAACAGCTAGTTTCGGGATGGCGGGAAAGTAGATATTGGCAGGCAACGGACTGAAGAGACCGGAGATGGCCACAATACCGACAAGAATCCATTTCTCTCGAGGACTGTATATGCTGTATACTGTTGATGGCGCAGCACTGGGATTGGCTAATGGTGGTTGAAGGTTAGATGTCAACGGCTGGCCTTGAGTTCCTTCAGACTCGGCCTTGAGTGCGGCCATCTTGTCCATCCAGGTTTGGGTTTCATGTTAGACAATTTACTATAAACACGAATTCTATTTTCACGTACAATTCAGACCAACACGCCAATAATTGACGGGAAAGTTGCGGTAGTAGCTTATCACGATGTCCCACATATTAGTCACAGCCGGCCGGCAACGCGAGATAAGAGGAAGATATCGTGCCCCACAACATTAAGCCGGCCGGAACAAGGGGATAACGTGGAAAGCTCGTCAATCTTGTTCGGATTCTCATCCTTCAAGATGTGAGTGTTACGATATCCGCCACTGGTTCCCCTGTACCTTAGAGTGACTCCCATGGATCCGCACTCCGGGCCGGATACCCCTTCGGTCAGAGTCTTTACGCGAGCCTCCAAAGCCTGCCGGCGCTGCCGTCGTCTGCGAATAAGGTGTCTTAACGACCAAGGCAGCCCCCCATGCGACCCTTGCCGTCGAGCAAAACATGAATGCGAGTTTCCACCGCGAGGGGAAGGCGATTCAGATCGGTCGTTTCGGCGACCAAGAACTGCTCGAGCCGGTGCTGCTACTTCGACACATACTCCAGATCGTACGCCAGACGGTGCTGATACGTCCTTGACCACTGACATTTCGTTCAATAACTCTCTCCAAAATACCTTTGTTCCTCAGCCCGTCCGAGTTGGAACTATCAGACCAGGATGGGAATCACTGCCCCCGTATGATGAGGTGATAGAAGGGGTCCAAACCCTCACAACATCTTATTTTCAACTGGGGTTTCTACCCAAGGTGCTATTTTTCGAAGAAATCCGAAAGAACAAAGAATCCATCGATGTGTTCTTACTCTTCAGCATTCTGAGTGTGTCTGCAAGGTTCACCCCTAGCCTTGTTAAACGCTACCAAGGGGGAGATGCTGCAACAGAGCACTTTCTCGGTCAAGCAACCTGTCTCATCCAAGATCGCATGTTTGATCCTTCATTGAACTCCATACAGGGCTTTTTCTTGATGAGCATCGCCGAATGGGGGAACGGGGACAAGAACCGGAGTCTGATATACATGGGCATCGCCGTGAGGCTGGCTGGAATCCTGCGCTTACATCGCGAGGACACCTATTGTCTCCCCCAGACGGCCTCACAGCAGGAAGTCGTCTACTCCGAGGTTGCTCGACGGACGTTTTGGATGTTGGAGACGTTTGAGAACCTCCACTCGGGGTCCGATTCGCCTATTGCATTCTCCTATAGTGATATTACCGTGCTGCTTCCCTGTGAAGAACGCGAATTCACCTTTGGTGCCCGACCACACACTCGTGCCGCACTTTTGGGAACACCCCCGGCTATCAAGGAACCTAATCTAACGCGTCTCCCTTCTCGATCTTTATTTGCAACTCTCCTGCAGACTCATAGTTTATGGGGTCAAGTGGCCAGATTGGTTAGCAACGATGCGCCAAAGATCGGTGCAGGGCATGGGCCCAGGCTAGATCCAGATGATTATCAAAACCTTTCCAAGGCCCTGGCAGATTTTGAGAGCGAGGTTCCCAAGCAACATCAATGGTCAGTCTGGAATCTGCGAGGTTTCAAAATTGAAGGACTCGATCTGGCGTACTTGTCCGCTGTCATGGTTTTGCGCTTGAGCAATATTATACTACGCAGAAGCTATGTCCATGACATGATCAACAGCCAGGGCCGTCAATCTGAAACGCACACCTCGCCCTCAAGTGATACAGGTCCGCCCTGGTCCACGGTTTCGGAAGAGTTATTTGACAACATGCTTAGACTACATGAACAAATTACGGCCTTTTTCGAATACAGATTTCCTGATCAGGGTTACCCAGCCCTGATCGTGTTTTGTGTCTATGTCTGCGGATCATTAGCAAATCATCTACGCCAGCAACCTCGGATATGCCCCAGAGTTGCGCCGCAGGCCATGAGTATCTTGCAGCAGTCAATCAAAGGACTCAGTGATTTACAAAGCGCTTGGCCACTCGCTAAGCGCTGGTACAGGGCTTTATGTCGTGCAAGTGATAACTCACAGCCAGACATGCAAGTCGAACAGGATTTAGATGTGCAACCATTTCATACCAGCAGTGGGCCCGCGCCAGCTGTGGAGGGATATGACCCAGACGAGGTGGCCTGTGCCAGAATGGATGTGCAATTTAATGATCCTTTCGTCTCAGACTCGATGTTTGAAGTCTTTGAGACTTATCTGTGGGGAGATATGCAAGGAAGCTTAGACAACGGAGCATTTGGTGAAGTCTTTCCTACCTCTTCGTGGAACTGACGATTTCACGATGGCCACCTTTAGAGTCAAGATATCGCAAAATAAATGCTGAGACAACCATTTACGAACACAAAGAGTTCTTACTTATTGAAATTCTATGTCGCTAAGCTAGTCTCAACGTTCCATCCTTCGGATAAGTGCAAAATGGCTTCCTCCTCCGAGACTACATCGGAATATTTGGCATCTAGATCGAATAAATTGGAGGCGTGGATTTGCGGTGTACGGTCACCACAAGCTGATCCCACAACCTAGAAATTGTCAATAAATGGTGAACATTCCGGTAGATGGTAGTGAGGATGCAGTACCATAGGACGGAATCCCGATTGCATTGCGTCCAATGTTGTGGCCCTAACACACCCTGAGGTGCTTACGCCACAAATGACTACTGTGTCGATATTGAGAACCTAGTATCAAGTATATGAGTGAGCTGAAACCGTTCAGACATTTGAGTTGACAGAATGTGGTTCACCTGAAGCTCTGTTGCAAGCGTGGTTCCAAAGAAGGCACTGGCGTACTTCTTCACAACGACCGTCTCTTCTGGAAGCGGCACGATTCCCTCTACATATTCTGCCAGGCCTCTTCTATCACCCTTTTGCCACACACTGAGGCCTTTAGATTTGTGCCAAAATAACCCGGCATCTTTCATCTCTGGATGAGTATACTGAACCTCGCTCCAAACCACAGGAACACCACTGTTCCGAGCAGCCTCCAGTAACCGTCGCATAGAGTCTGGGGCTGCTTCCGCCTCGGGGTTTCCCAAGAGAGAGAGAGGTGACCCCTCCGTCCAATATGCCCGACATACATCTATAATCAGTAAGGCTGGGCGTTTCCCCCAGCCCATCCGGCCCCCGAAGCCAGACTGGGAGTACGACTCGGAAGAAGGATGAGATTGCATAACGAATGATTGATGAACTGTCCGGCTGTAGAGTTCCTGAGGGTGTTGGTGGGTTTTTCGTTGGTGGGTGTATAGCGTTCCTAGATACCCAAAACTATCAGATCTAGGCGTTCAGCACCATATTTTCTGCCTATCTATGGCAGCTTGCTCATTCGCCGGACTGGGTATTATGGTTGGTAGTGGGGTGAGATAAGCCATGGTCCATCCTTGCCGGCCGGCAACTCTGACTCCGCATTCTCAAAAGCCCGCACTTTGTCATAATGAAGGATTCATCCAAGACTAGCAAAGTCAGCCTGAAGGCAAAATACAGTCGTTGCAAAGAAGCCTAAACCGCCATCTGCCACTAGGTCCAAACCATGTCTCAGCAAGATCGCCCAGTCCATCAGCCAATCCATCCAGATGTCCGCCCCTTCTTAGATCCGGAATATGTCGCCTTCCATGATGAGTATTTTCAATACTTGGTCCCAGATGACCAAAAGATCTGGGACGGATCTGCCCGTGTGCCTTCCAAGACATTACCACGCACGGAATCTGTACCCGTGGACGTGGCTAATGTTCGCGACATCAGCTTGGAAAACTTCAAGCTCCGGGTATTCACACCAAGCGCGGGGAGGCCAGCACAAGGCTGGCCAGTTTTCCTCTGGTTCCATGGCGGGGGCTGGGCGGTGGGAGACATTACCAGCGGGAACGATCTATGCGCTCTGATCTGCAAGCGCGCCGAATGCGTCGTTGTCACCGTAGGCTATCGTCTTGCACCTGAGCATCCCTTCCCGGCAGCATTCGATGATAGCGTCGAGGCACTCAAGTGGGTAGTTGGAAGAGAGGGTGCACTGGAGCTGGGCATCAATCCTTCCCAGGCCGGTGTCGGTGGGACTTCAGCTGGAGGGCAACTCGCGGCATCGCTTTCGATCAAGGCAGCAATGCTGGAACCTCCCATCCCAATCAAGTTCCAACTGCTTGTTGTTCCTGTTATTGATAATACGGCTACTGAGGCCACAGTTTGGGCCCCGAATAAAAATGCTCCATGGCTGACTCCAGCAAGAATGCTATGGTATCGTCAGATGTATCTTCCTAATAAGGAGGATGAGGAACAATGGGAAGCCTCTCCCTGCAAGGCATCACCTTCGCTTCTAGCTACGAGTCCGAACACATGGATTGCTGTCTCGGAGCAGGATCTCTTAGCCCCAGAAGGTACCGCGTACGCTGACCAGTTGAGGGATGCCTGGGAAAACGAGGCTGTCAAGAAACAGGTATTTGTGAAGTCGTACAAAGGCTCAACCCACTCAATACTTGCCATGTCTGGTAAGATTCTTTTTTTCCACATCCAGTCACGCCCCTACGACTTCGAATCGCTTACTAATTTGTTCAAAGGTGTATTACAAAAAGGAAAGGAGCTACTGGAGGACACGGCAAACCAAGCGGCAAATTGGTTCTCAGCGTAGCCACTCGTTGAGTAATAAGGGATGTATCAAAGGGATAAAATTAGTAGAAATCTTGCTTTACAATTAGAAGTTTGCATATTATAAAGCCATTATTTAGTTTCATTGTTTCGAAAACAAAACGGACACGGCTGCTATCATTACAAGTAAGAATGGGTGGGTTACATTACAGGCCTTTTATACGATATTATTAGTAATGAATAGCACTTCATATGACTGGCTGATCTTGCGAGAATTCCCAGCTCAACCCCGCAAGAGAAGCCAGTCTGACATCATTAGATTCAAGGAAGCAACCGATTTGATTAAGAATATGGGTTTAAACTCTCTCCCTATTGACCTCCCTATTGACCATGTTTTCGTGTCTGGGGAGATGCTACACTTCCCTCGAGATCCGGCAGACCGAGGCACATACAGCTTCGCAGAACCCTTGACCTGGCCTCCTCTTGCCCTGGCTGGGATGCCTCAGGATTGTGGGAACATCGTGGTGATCATGAATTTGACGAGAAAGTATTACTAGATTCGAGGTCCCCCGATTTTAAGGCAAGAGTGTTTTACTTTAAAATTCTGTGTGAGTGGCTTCTGGCATGCGATAATCACGATGGATGTAAATTACCGCGAACCGAGCCTGAGCTTTGGCCAACAAGAGCCATCTTTGTTGGAGACCACGGACGTTGAGACTCGTTGAGAAGCCAAGCGGTGATAGAGACTATCTTGTGCTCTCGCACTGCTGGGGCAAGCCTACGAAGGAAGAATGGGAGCGCTTCTGTACGACTCAACAAAATTATTGCTGTCGATTGAATGGCCTTCGCTTGGATAACCTGCCAAAGACGTTTCAGGATGCGGTTGAGGTGACGCGGGAGCTTGGGAAACAGTACCTGTGGATCGATGCCCTCTGAATTGTCCAGGGGCCTGACGGTGAATGGGAAAGCGAGGCTGGCAGGATGGAGCGTGTATTTGCTAATTCTTACTGCACCATAGCCGCAGATTCAGCTGCTAGCTGGAAGAATAGCTTCCTCAAGCCCAGCCTTTGGGATCAAATCGTCCCGGGAAGTGCGGATTGCGAGCGCGTTTTCAAATCGGCTGTTGAAGAAGGGTATCTGATGAAAGGTGCCTGGGTTGTTCAGGAGCGGGTTCTGTCTTAACGCACTATTCATGTCACTAAGAGACTTACCAATGTGTCACACACATATTGGGAATGCGGCAGGGGAATCCGCTGCCAGCAGTTCTCACAGCTACGTGTGTAAGTCTGCAGTCTCAGCTTGACAATGACAATACCCAGTGTTGGCAATATTCCTTTTGCTTGTTAGCGATCTCTAGGTCACTTGGAAAGGAGACGTTTATCATTGATCCTTACTTCCCATCTCGACTGAAGAAGGCCGGATATTATCGTTGCCTCGAGTTTATCCAATTCCTCCTAGATGAATATTCGAAATGGGAGCTTACTTACAAATCCGATAGAGACACAGCCATACGAAGTCTACTTGAGCGCATGAGCCGTGAACTGGCCACCGACGTTAAATATGGCATTGCACGATGCTTTATAGGCAGCTTGCTTCTGTGGAAGCGGACTGCTAAAGATATGACATTACCGATCAACTTTGAGCGACGGACTGTCCCATCTTGGTCCTGGATGGCGTACGACGGCAGCATCGAGTTCATAGATAAATTTCGCTACGACCTTAGGATACCTCAATCCACGGATTTAGGAGTCGCCCCCAAGACGGGAAAGAGCTTAAGTTCAAGATCAGAAAATTCGAAAATTGCCGCCTGGGAGAGAATAAGGGAGACAATGAGCATGCTATCAAGGCTGCCCACGGTGCAACTGAGAAGGTAGGGTCAATATGGTATGACATGAAGGAGAAGGACCAAATTGAGTTCAACTACTGTGTCGTAGCTGGGGTCCTTGGGACAGGTAGTCCAGTTAATTCAAGTTATCCGAAGAGCTCCTTGGTCATCGTGGTTCAAGAAAAGTTAGGAGGAGGGGGCAACAGGAGGATCGGAGTTGGCACTGTATATGATGGTTATTTGTCGACGAAGAGCGAGACTGGGAGGCTTTTGTGATGTTACTTGGTTGACGAAATGCATCAAGTGCAACGTCCTCAGAGAATAACATGGCACGATAATGCCACCTAGCAGGAGATTTAGATTTATTGGGTTACAAATCTAGCTTATACCGTATCTCTAGATTAATTAATGGATCCGGATGGACTAGAATCCTTACAAGTAGTGGTCTTTGTGAAAATGTTTAGAACGATAGCACGCTATTTTTGTGATTCTCTTGTTTTTGCTGTTCGTTATTTTTGAGTTTTATTGAGTCTGAAAGCAACCCTGAGTCCTTACATATCAATTTCCAAGTATGAGTCAACAGCTTATCTACAGCCAAAACCTGCTTCTCCCTTACGCCATCCCAAGAAGCACTTTGGCACGTTCCGATCGTGGAGTGATTAGACACCCAAAGTTGTCCGGTACTCCACTAAGTCCATTAGAAAATGAAACCTTGGGTTTTACCTCATTCCCATCTTCATTAACCGGGCACTTCATATCCATGGTGGCTATCATGGTCGCAATTATGATATACACGCCAGAAAGGGCAAGATACTGCCCCGGGCAAACCCTTCTTCCAAACCCAAAGGGCCCATCGGGGAGTGGCTCACCATATCCGCCCTCGGATACAGGAGCATATCTTTCTGGAATAAAGTCATCAGCAGACGAATACACCTTCTCGTCTCGAGACATGGCCCAAGCATTGGCATAGACCACCGATCCAGCAGGGATGTGATATCCCTTGTAAGACTCGTCGGTGATTGTTGCATGAGGGACTCCAAGGGGAGAAAGCGGCGCCCATCTCGTCGTTTCCTGGATAGTGTATTCCAGAAACTTGAGTTGGGCCCGGTCCTCAAATTCAGGGAGGCGCAGAAGGTCCCCATTCTCATCGGTACCGATAACGTCTTCCATTTCAGCACGCGCCTTTTGCTGCACCTCTGGATGAAGTATGAGATTCAGCACGCATACAATAATCGTAGACCAGGTTGTGTTGCCTCCAGCAATGGAAATAGCCCCGGCGGCGCCCTTCAGATCGTCGATTGTCGCCTCATTCGGGACACCCTTGGCTTCATTCTCAAGATAGCGACCAAAGTGGGTGAGCATGAAAGAAGGGCGTGTGACTTTCGATGCTCTCATCGAGGGTTCGATCTTGTCCCACGGAGCGTCGTGCAGGTTTTGGATTGATGCCCTGGTGCGACGAGCATGAACTAGTGGACTCAACAGCTTGCTCATACCTGAGATAAAGTTTGGAAGATATCTCAACGAAGGGAAGAAGTCGACTAAGCTTGCCGCAGGAACACCACCCTCTCCAGTCGCCTCTTCTACATCGATCGACATGCGGATATATGGGTCATCTTTCTCTTGGATATCAATGCCAAATCCAATCTGAAGCACGACAGCGGTGGAGAATTGGCGCAAGAGCAGTTCCCAGTTATCTGGGTTTCGCAAGATCGCCCTGGATGCGCGGCGAGCTTCATCGATTTGGATAGGGCGGTATGCCTTGCACGCAGACTGGGTAAATGACTGCTGGAGCAGTTTTCGATGCAGTTTGAACCGGGGAGACCAGCGGAGGAAAGTGAGAGTTATGCCCCAGCCCATGACCTCGAATAAGACAAAGCGAGGACGATCTGCAAAGTTCGCTCCTCGTTTGTCCATCAGGTCACGGGCAGCTTGGACACTGTTAAGGACGATGATGGAGCGACCCAGCATAGAGAAGTGCAGAATGTCGGAATTGTAATCTTTCCCCCATTGCGTGTAGGCGTATTCTGGATGGTCTGTTGGGATAACACGGAGGTGGCCCAAGAGAGCTTCCCCCGGCGGTCCTGGAGGAAGCGGCAGTTTCTGGCTGTGGCCTATGTATCGCAGGAGAAGAGGTACCACTACCACTAATGCCAGGGCAATTGCCGGATAAGCAAGTGGGATGTTGAGCAACATGGTTTCAGTTGTAAACCTAACCGATGTCAAGGAGAACTCGCTTGGAGGGGTGTCGTTGATCGTGGGTACAGGCCTGTCAATTGGACTTGAAAGTCATGGTATAATTACGGGATTAAATGAGCTTCAAATGGTGAGAAATATGGACATTGCGATTGGCTTTCTCCAAGCGCTGTCGAGTGTCTTTACGGCTGGCTGATGGAATGAGACCCCATCTGAGAACTGCCACATGCCGGGGGGGGGGGCCTTGTCTGGGGCACAGATTGTTCCCGCAGATCTGGTATCGTCGGAGATAAGCTCGTTCATGCCCATGCACTCAGACTTTGCTAAGGATATCCGGCCGGCCGGCAAGATAAGAGTTGAGGCCGGCACGTTTGATAAGACTTCTCCGCCTTGCCATCGTATACTGAGTTCGTACTAGGGGACAAGCCCTGGCTATTAGCTCGAGAACTTCAATATACATACTGAAGGTCGTGAGCGATCTCACTATCAACGCCAAGCTGGGGAGTAATCTTCACATACTCTCCTCCTCCACCAAGTCATGATGGCTGCTACAACGGAAACGCCGTTCACAGGAGCCAGTGCCAAGGGGCCTTTCACAACAACACCTTCGGTGACCGATCCATATACCTATCAAGTAGGCTTTGGCAATCGGTTCGCAACAGAAGCACTGCCTCAAGCCCTGCCTCAAGGATGCAACACGCCCCAAAAATGCAAGTACGACCTCTTCTCAGAACAGCTGAATGGAACGCCTTTCATCTCATCACGTGCATCATTATTACACGCTTGGTTTTACCGCATAAGGCCCTCGGTCGCGCATAAACCTTTCAAGAAGATGCCCAAAAATCCAGACTTGGAGGCCACGTTTTCACCCCTGAACCCCAATGTCGACTTCACTCCGCAGGACTTGGGCTGGTCCAAATTTGAACTACCACAGAAGAGCGAGTCAGTTGATTTTGTTCAGGGCTTGAAGACAATTGCCGGGCATGGTGATCCTACCTTGAAGGAGGGCATCGCTGTGCATGTCTATTTAGCCAACACACCAATGAGGAAGAAATCTTTCTGCAATAACGACGGGGACATGCTCATTCTTCCCCAGGAAGGCCGCTTGGATATCCAGACCGAGTTTGGAAAAATGATGGTGCGGCCTGGAGAGCTCGTTGTCATTCAGGCGGGAATCAGATTCACTGTTGGTCTTCCAGATGGCGTTGGCCGCGGATACATTCAGGAGATCTACGGTGCTCACTATGAGCTTCCAGAGCTTGGCCCCATTGGGTCGAACGGCATGGCATTGCCTCGCGACTTTGAAATTCCCGTGGCCAGTTTCGACGTAGATCAATCCACCTGGGAGATGGTGGTGAAGCTGACCGGAGAACTATTTGTGTATGAGCAAAATCATACACCGTACGATGTGGTCGCATGGCATGGGAACTACGCTCCATATAAGTACGCCATGGAGAAGTTCATCAGTTCCGCGACAGTCGACAGAGATCAAAGTGATCCCTCGATCTACTGTGTCCTTACGGCCAAGTCCAAGATCCCTGGAGTCTCACTGAGCGACTTCCTAGTCTTCACTCCCAAATGGTGTGTCACCCGCAACACTTTCCGCCCACCATACTACCACCGCAATGTAGCAACTGAACTCATGGGGATGATGTATGGTCAATGGGCCGGTTCTGCCACCCAACTTGAGCCCGGAGGCTTGACCTATGAACCGAGCTATATGCCGCACGGGGAATCATATTCGCGATGGAAGGAGGCGACAACTGTGGAACTGCAGCCGCAACGAATCGGAGAAGGGGCCATGGCCTTCATGATGCACATTTCAGCTCATACGGGGTTAACTAAGTTTGCTCTTGAGCGGAGTGGGACACTTCAACCCATACCGGAGGATACGTGGGATGGCTTCCATGCCAGTTTCCTGGACCATTTAAAACAGGCAAAGTCTGACCTTGAATCTTGTAAATAGCCTTGATATCCATCAAAATCTTTCTGTAATCTCAAAAGGTTTGCGGTTGGTCTAATCACAACAATCCTTATTCTCCATTGACTCTCATTCATCAATTCATCATCTCTATACTTACCCAAAAATTCTGTATTTTGTTTGCGAAATTGTTGAGCTTAGCTAAATCCCCCTCTAGTCGCAAGGGGGTGGTTGAACAAATACAACGATGTACAGCGCTACAGAATTGAAGCCACCCCAATCTTCAAGCACAACGGCTGACAAAGGAAGAAATCCTCGTGGACTTGGTCAAAGTGGATTCTACTTTGCCAGCCGGATGGGCCCAGATAAGCATCCTGGAGAATGTTATCTTTGATCCGTCTCGTATCTAAACTCTCACCAACCAAATATGGGATGGTGTCTCGACATTTTGCCAGCCGGATGCAATCAAATTGATAAGCATCCCTCGTCCATGTTATCTTCTCAATGGGTCCCTAATCTCAGCCGACTCCGGGGCGGCGGGTCGAGAAGTTACGACTCATCACAACTCTATCTCGGCTGAAACATGCGTGTTGCCCGCAATCACCAGCTACAAGCCTATCAGGTTCTTCTCTTTTCTAATTAAAGTATTTCGTTAGAGCCTCGCTGCATAAAAAAACCCTGAGTGCCCCATCCACCCACATGAGCCCCGTTCCAAACAAAGAAGCTCAATCCTTTCAAGGCAATTTGCATCTTTAACCGCCAAAGAAAGAAACCGACCAAGCATCTCGCCGCTTGCTTTATTGTTTCAACCATGGACGAAAGAAACCAGGAGGACAAAAAGTACCTCGACAGCACCGCAGAGAAATCAGTGGATGTCGGCGTTTCCGAGTCTCAAGACTACACCCCAACACCAAAAGGATGGCTTGGAAAAATCGCCAGCTGGGGCATTGAGCTCCGCGGCGTGACACCTGTGCCACTGGAAGAGAGGAACGACAAGCGATTCATCAATGTCTTCTTTGTTTGGTTCACAATGAGTACCAATCTGCTTCCGTGCGTGACAACCCATTGACACCACAGCCTGCACGCGTGCAAAAGACATTGCTAATGAACGAGAGTGGATTAGTATTATCACAGGCATGGTGGGAACTTTGATCTTTGGTCTCAGTCTTCGGGACTGTTCCCTCTTGATTCTCTTCTTTAGCCTTCTTACCACGACTCCCGCAGCTTACTTTAGCACTTTCGGAGCTCGTACTGGCCTGCGACAAATGCTTCACGCAAGGTTTACTTTCGGGTAAGAAAAACACCTCAAGCTACCATATAGCACGGTTAACTGACCCGATCCAGATACTATTTGATATCGATCATAGTTCTGCTCAACCTCGCCACCATCGCTGGTTTCGGTGTCATCGACTGCGTCCTAGGCGGCTCTACTTTGGCAGCGGTTTCGAGCGGCAAAATCGACAGCACAGTGGGAATCGTCATCATCGCTCTCGTGGGCATGGTCATCTCTTTCGGTGGCTATCGCGTGCTGCACCAGTACGAAAGATACTCGTGGCTCTTTGCCCTCATCGCCATCACCATTGCCACTGGCACTGGCGGCAAAGAACTCTTCAACCAAGTCGAGCAACCTGCCCCTGCAGCAGCCACAATCGTAAGCTATGGCGGAGTCATAGCGGGATTCCTCATCCCTTGGGCTGTAAGTCACTTCTCCGGCTGATTTTGTCTTCTCTCCGCGTCCTCTTAAACTGACCTGGGTATTTTCAAGGCCATGGCGGCAGACTTCTCCGTTTATTGCGATACCTCCGTTTCGACACTCCGAATCTTTTGCTATACCTACGCCGGTCTATTCTTTCCCACAGTCCCTCTCATGGTTCTCGGAGCAGCCATTGGTGGCGCCACCCCCAACGTGCCAGATTGGAATGAAGGTTACGAGCTATACAGCGTCGGCGGTGTGCTTCAAGCCATGCTGTTCCCAGCCAAAGGCTTTGGGAGATTCGTCGCCGTCTTACTGTCCCTCTCCGTCATTGGAAATTTGTCCGCCGCCATGTATTCCATCTCGCTCAACTTCCAGCTCCTGCTTCCGTTCCTGATCAAGGTCCCTCGCGTGGTGTTCTCAGTTGTCTATACCTGCGTCGTCATCCCCGTAGCCATTTCCGCGGCCAAGTCGTTCTTCGCGAGCCTCGAGAACTTCATCTATCTCATCGCGTACTGGTCAGCAGCCTTTGTGGCGGTCGTCAGCATGGAGCACCTCGTCTTCAAGAAGCGCGACCACTCCGCCTACGATCCCACCGCGTACAATGAACCCAGCAGGCTCCCGACTGGGGTTGCGGCAATTGGAGCGATGGGCCTGAGCTTTGGGCTTGCGGTTCCGTGCATGTCGCAGGTATGGTACACTGGCCCGATTGCAGAGACTACGGGGGACATTGGGTTCGAGGTGGCTCTGGTTCTTGCGTCGTTACTCTATATCCCCCTTCGGTTCATTGAGCTGAAGATCCGTAAAGTTTGAGTAGAGCTGGAGAATCTGTGAAAAGAGCTTTGACTTAAGATAGTAATAGTGAAACTGGTTGGTTGAGATTTTATAAAGCAAGCTTTGAAAGCGTCACTGACGCTGAGATTCTACAGCCGGCAAGAGGGTTTTCGAGTGCGTTATTTCTGTATGGACTTCTTGCTGACATGCTTCGCACTTTCTTAATTCAAGTAGTCTTTGAAACCTTCCTCAAAATACTCCTCCTGGGTTCTGCTAAAGCCCACCTCCGGGCCGTCGTACGGCCATGGCAGGGTGTTTCCACTCGCAAAGAGCACAAACATCGCACCATCAAATCCAACAGGTATCACGCTCGGTGAGAAATCTTTTACCCATGTGACAGTGCTGTTTGTAGTGGAATAGCCTAGACTATACTGCGTGGGCCTTGCACGGATGTGCAATTTGAAGTCATTGGGGATCTTTTCTAGGCCAACCGGAAATTCAGTAGTCTAAGTTTTGCAGAAGTTAGCGTTTATTCAAGTCTATATTGATTGAATCGACGGGGACATACCTCTGGCGGAGTTCCTGGACCAGGGGACTTCACTGTTGAATCAACGAAAACACATATTCCCTCAGATTTAGAGCAGCCCCGAAGACCAATGTCCTGATGGGCCTGCTCCGTTGAATAGGCTGAGATCCCCACAGACTGGCACGGCCCAAGACCCTTATTGGTAGGGAGCAGGGTGGCGGTAAAGGTCATGTTGACTGACTTTTGTTTTCGGAGAATGGCTGCAGGTGTGTCGCGGTCAGACAGAGTATATGCATTTGGAACAAACACCACACCGTTGCCCTTGGCGACGGAAAAGTTCTCAGTGTAAGGGGATCTGAGCTGGTACCAACTGGGATCAAGAGTTGGACCATCAAAGTTATCCACGTAAGGCTTCGGGACATTTTCTCTATCAGGGCCATACTCTGGATAACGCTGGCTTAAGAGCACAGGTTCGCCATTGTTCATTGTCGGCCATCCATCTTCCCATTCCACGGGGGCGAAAAACGTCTCCCTACCCAATACCGTGTAACTGCCTACATTACGCTTTGCGAGAAAGGTGGCAAACCATTTACCGTCTGGTGTATCAGCGAAGGTGGCATGCCCAGTCGCGCTGACCGTCAGGTTTGTGTTGGCACCGTTAAATATCAACGGGTTTGTCGGAGAGGACTCCCACGGTCCTTCGGGGGAGTCTGAGCGGGCAATGGTAGCTCGGTGAGTCACCCCAGTGCCGCCTTCCGCAATCAAGAGGTAATAGAAACCGTCTTTGTAGAACAACTTTGGGCCTTCGGGTCTGGTAGACGTTGTGACAGGTAGTGTCCCGTTCCAAATATTACGGTAGGGGCCGACACATTTCCCGTTCTCGAGATTCACTTCGCACTGAGTGATACCCCAGAGCTTATCGTAGCCATTGTTTAGTCCCATGAGCGACAAGTAGCTTTTCCCCGACACTGGATCTTTGAACAGATGGGGGTCAATCCCAAGAGGCTCACTCCACACAGGTTCAGACCAAGTCTTAAGGTCTGGAGAAGTGACCCAAAAAATGCGAGGCCAGGTGCGATAGTCGGGATCGGAACCAGTCATCGCCATCGAGGTCATGTAGAATAGACCATCATTATAGGACAACGATGGTGCCCAAACACCTTGCACAGAGTCAGTGAAGCTCGGTTAAACACAGTCACATTACATACCATTATTGTTTCTAACGCCAGTGATCGGGACATTTTTGGGGTTGTCTAGAGCATGTGAAACAAGTTCCCAATTGGAGAGATCTTTTGACTTGTAGATGGGAACTCCGGGATATGTCAGAAACGATGAGACCGCAATATAATAAGTATCATCTACACGCAAAACGTGCGGGTCTGGATTCCAGCTGTAACTATACATTAGCGCCTGTGAACTCGGATTTATTGCCAGCAGTTGCCCTCATACCCTGGAATAATAGGGTTCCTCAAGGCCGAGGCGATAGAAGCCAAGGCGAGGCACAGGAATCCCACCACTCGATGGAATCTTGACATGTCGACCAATTAGTTATCGTTGTACGAGAGTCATCATTTAAGGTTCCTCGGCTAGAAAAAGACGCTGGAACCCCCAGCGTTTATATCTTCCAGTTTTCTGTCTCGAAAACGCGGTGGATAATATTTTATTTCACAATAGCACAGAGAGGATTTGCGAAGGGGTGATTCAGCCTTTCAATCTTCTTCATTGGGTAAATCTCTCTCTCTCACTGGAATATCTTTTTCCCATCAATTAATATGTAGAACGAAACAAGGTCGAAATCACCCGAACAAAGCCGGAGATGAAAGGAAGGCTTGGCTTGTGGGCCAAGTTCGGAATAATTCATCCAAAAACCCGATCACAATGGCAAGAAAATACAGGCTAATTGTACAAATTTTGGTTGGTTTCCCCTCATAATATTTTCCAATCTGCTTCTTATATCCGGTTGTCCTGATGTAAGGCAGCCCGTCCAGCGCTGTGGAGGGTTTTAGGCTAAACAACATCTTCGATATTTCCCTGTTGAACGGACTGATGGATATCAAAACCCTTTCGGTCAAGCAAAACGTTGGTTTTCGACTTGGGTATTATGAGAAATGATTCCCAATCACTCTATATACCTGTCTGACTAGCAACATCGCCACCTTCATGGATCGAAGGTATGCTTGTAAGGGGATATTTCTCAACAAAACCGTGCTATAGGGTAGGTAAGTAGTTGAGCAAAAATGGGATGAGTTGTCATCAACTATTAAAATTACGATGGGCAATCTATTATCAGCGTAGCCATCTTCAAGCGAGACCATATTCCCTGCTAGAAAATCCTCTTCTCCTTGCAGCAAACTCGTTAGTTTCTTGAAAAATTACATTAGATATCCCGTATTTGTGCTTGTTTCGATGATCCTCTCGAAACCATGACTGTTTGCCAAGACGGCGATCAAACGGGCTGGAACGTGGAGGCGACTCCAGCGACGCACCAGTGAATAAGCAATGGCACGTGGTACAGTATGACGTATACTAGATTTCCCTTTCGTCCATTAGTCCATAAGCATCCCTGGTCTTGTCTCGGTAATTTCCGTCTCAGGGCTCTGTCATGATAGAGAGAGCATTTACAGTCCGAAATTAGAAAGCCTTCCTAAATTGAACTCAGTGTTATCGTTCACCAGTAGCCTGCTCATTTTGAAGATTCAAGAAAAGGGGCAGATAGCTTCTTGCGCTCGATGTCGAATCATCTCCGAATATCGACCTGTGATCGGATTGTTGTGGACATCCAAAGGCACTCCACTCGGTGACATTGCAGCAGAATGGTATCTGGACTCTGGATGAGCAATCAATCAACTTCCCCCAATACGGGCCCGTGAGGCTGGATAATGGGGCCGGGCAACCTCCTGAAAGTAGTTGAAGGGCCTAGACCTGAGATGAGACACGCGATCACTGATGCTGTGACAATGAGTTTAGCGATGAGTGGAACGAGCCTCCACGATCATGCTCAGCCATCTGACAACCTCCGCATTCACACAATCTACCCCATATTCGCATCACGATATTGGCACTAAAGAGTTGCTGTTACATAATGTTAATGACTTTGACATCGACAGCCCACGATGGACAAGGATATGGAGAACACATCAGGTTCCACATTGTGGATTTACCAACTGGCCTCATCCTCCTGGAGTATGGCGGGGGAGGAGCAATAAGCAGCTTTCCAGCTGCTGCAAGAAACGGAAGAGAGTTCGAGGTAAAATTAAACAACAATAGAAGACGCAAGACCCGACATCTCAACGCCATGAGCTGCTGTAAGAAACATCCTGGCAAAAGGACTCCTTATTGGCTCTTGCAAGTCATCCATAAGAAGTTCCCAGAAAGCACAGGACCACGTTGGTGAGGTGAGATAAACCGGCTCCCCGGAGAAGATCACTTGATAAGTCATGCCCCCTTTGATCTAGAGAAAAGGGGCTCCACGGGAGCGTGCCGAGTTGGACAGACGGGTCAGTCTCTTGCACACGATTTGTCCAGCCATCGAGATGCCCAGGCCGGACAATCCAAGCTAATGGCGGAGGTTAGTCTTCGCGAGCTGAAGATGGATTTCTTCCTCGCCGGACAAATGAGGGCATCCAAAATTGAACACGTAGGTGGATGGACAGTCGAGACCACGCCATGAATCCATATTCCTAATCGAGATGCTGAGCGTGCCATATCTTGATTGTTCAAATAAGTTGCTCAATGACTCATTCACATTGATAAACCAGCTGGGGTGATGCTTTAGGCATGCCTCGTATACAAGGTATCATGAAGTCCCCGCTGACAGGCCGGATGAGCCAATTAGCGCCACATGTCGCGGAAACCTTCCCGAATGAATTCTTGTTTTGGGCAAGTTTTAGGCAAGATATCTCAGGCGAGCGGCCATATCAATCCGGGAATCCCCAAGAATGCCCACTGATTCAAGATGGAAAGATAAGGATGAGGCCACGCTGCAAGGGAGCAATATTCGAAAGAGTGGCCGTGCAACCATGACCGAGACTGATATCGGGACACATCCCGCGCGGGACGATTAGTGTGTGAGGTGCTGATAAGGCGCAGGCTAAGGTGTCGAGCTGAGCCTCTCGATCCAGGGTTGAGTAAGCCTACCCAGCTATCTGGAAGACTCGGGAAGGCTTCCCTCTGCCGCGATCACTGTCCTCAGGGCACACAGGAACGGTCGGTGTCAGAGCACACCTCCTCGGGGGGAGCCCTTCCAATATGAACCTGAGGAAGGTGGAGGCGACGAACATGGGCTTCAGTCTCACGCTACTGGGTTGACCTGCCTTGAACGTCGGGACTCATGCCGGGGTTGTGTGGACCGGAACTACGGCTTAGCAACAGAGACTACGGCCTTGGCGATGTCACTACGGCCATGGGCACCAATCATGGCTGATGACGGGCAGGGCCATGACATGGTTAGATGACCTGCATGCATAAGAGGGAGAGCCGAGGAACGGCTCAAGTATCGGTTGGGCGGGTTCAGGGGATTCTTATCATGCAACGCAGACGCCCGCCCGTTGACGCTTACATTCAGAGTTCAATGTTATCATCCAACTCCACACCGTAGTTATTGATTGATTGATGTATTGACTGACTGATTGGAGATGTCGTGTGGCACGGAGGCTCTATCAATTTGCGCTAGCTGAGGCGGCAGATATGAAAGCTAGTCATGACATGCCACCTTCGAGTGTCCTACGGCCCTGATCCCGAATATCACGACTCTAGAGCACAGGGGGCAGTACGTGAACAGTAGGGTCTAGACCGTCAATATCATCAGCTTGCTTGCATGTTCGTGGTACCACGCTAACAGGTTACTATCTTGCTTATCACTCGATCTCCCCAATTCCATGCACCTCTATCATGATAACAGTGGCGAACCTGCAGCACAAAGTCTGGGGAAGTGGGTATAAAGAAACGCGGGGGACCGATGACTCTCCCAGAAAGGCCCTTGCACACCACTTCCCAGTTCCCACACACCCAATCTAGTTCGGTCCTTCCGTGTGTGTCGACTATCTCGACGACAATAAGATAAAAGGTCGATCCTCCCCCCTCAATCTCCCTGGTTGTCGCTCCCATCATCCCCATCACATACTCGCACATCTTCTTCTTTCTTCACCCACAATGTCTGCAAATCATGAGCCCGTCAAGGTCGACCAGTCTTCGAAGACTGGGTCCATAGAGAAGGAACCCATTGGCTCCATGGAGAGGGTCGGCAGCGTCGTTGACGCCGACGTCGAGGAGAAGAATGGACAGTTCCACCGTTCTTTCACACCTCGCCAAGTCCACGTAAGATACAAACCTCTCACGAACCATGACATCACTCCTTGAGTCTGGCTGACCAGTTTGCAAGATTATCTCTCTCGGATCGAACATCGGCAGTGGTGTCTTCATCGCTACCGGCAAGGCTCTCGCCACCGGTGGCCCTGCCAACATGGTCATCGCCTATCTCATGGTCTGTAGCTGCGTCTGGTCCGTCCTCCAGACGCTTTCCGAGATGACAATCGCCTTCCCCGTTTCCGGAAACTACATCGACTATGCCGACCGATGGGTTGACCCTGCCCTGGCTTTTGGTGCTGGTTTCGCAGAATGGCTGGGTTAGTGTTGGACGCGGTTCTCGAAACGATCACGGCCTGAATACTAATCTTGAGCATAGGCTGGACCGCAATCGTCGCCGCTGAAGCAAGCTTCTTCCACATTCTCATCGGTTTCTGGTCTGGAGGCAGTTTCCCTCTCGCAGCAACAAGTATGTCAAGCTTCATGTTCGTTCCAAAACTCAAGCTAATGTCAAAATGTAGTCAGCTTATTCCTGGTCGCCTGTCTCGTCATTTTCATTCTCCCGAACACGGTCTTCGCTTGGTTCGAATACGTCACATCTATCATCAAGATCTTCTTGTTCCTCATAATTATCCTTCTCTCATTGGCTATGGTGCTCGGAGCGGGACCCAATGGCAAGATGCACCACGGAGAGACATGGACGGACTTCCCAGTGTTCCTCAACGGCTTCGGAGGATTTGCCAATTGCGCCCTCCTTGCAGTCTGGGCTGTTGGTGACCAGGTCTTCATCGGTATTATGGGAGGTGAAGCCGAGAGCCCTCGCTTTTCCATGGCCCACGCCACGAAACTTGTGCCGTTCCGTGTCAACTTCATCTACATGCTTAGCGTTGTCTTCGTCACCCTTCTTGTGCCGTCCAACGACCCACGCCTGCTGGGTGGCGGTGGTGTTGCGGCCTCTCCCTTCGTCATCGCCGTGCAGGATTCTGGCATTCCGGCCATTGGATCCATTCTGAACGCCGGCATGATGGCTGGTGTCCTCGCCATTGCCGCCGAGTCCGTGTACCTGTCTTCTCGAGTTCTCCGAAGCATGGCCAACCAGAAGCTCATTCCCGAACGTTTCGCCGGAGTCGATGCCGCAGGACGACCCAGGTGGGCTCTCCTGATTACCAGCTTCTTTGCCATTCTCCTCTCTTATATTCAGCTTTCTGGTAAGTTCACCCAATTCGCTTCATTAGCGACCAAGAGATGGGAAGCCTTACTGACAGATTGAACAGCCGGTGGTCTCGTCGTCTTCAACTGGTTGATCGGCATCACCAGCGCATCATTCTTTACCAACTGGATCATCATCTCATTCACCAACTGGCGTTTCCATTGCGCGCTCAAGGCCCAGAATGATCAGCTCTTTGGCGAGACATATGCCTGGAAGTCCTCTCTCTGGCCCCTGGCCCCCGCCGCACTGATGATCGTCTCTCTTGTGCTTCTCGTCTGCTGCTTTTATGCCGGAGTTGCTCCCATTGTAAGAATACTCACATCCAGCATCCATGAAAATCAGACTAATTTTACTTCTAGGGCGGTCTTGGATTCTCCGCTGAGAACTTCTTCCAATACACATTCGGTTTCCTCGTCATCGTCTTCTTTACAGTTGGCTACAAGGTCATCTTCCGAACTCCATGGCGCGACCCAGCCACTGCCGATCTCGTCACCGGCCGACGAACCCTCGGCGCCGAGGAGATCCAGCAGCTCGACGACTACTACAGACAGCCTCCTTTCAGGCGATTCCTGACATATGTCCAGCTTTGGTAGTGGGCTCGTTGTAGACCAACACAGGGGAAGATGGCTCATCTCTCCTCTGCGGGAATTGGCTTTTACCACTCCGAACTTGCCGCTTCCTGATAGGAGCGAGCCGAATTAGATGTACAAATGCAACATTTCATTTTCAACTTCACTGATGAGGCTCCATGATATCTGTGACAATTAATCGAAAGAGATCAATATTCTCGCTCTGTAATACTTATAGCTTTCTCATTTGGCTTGCCAACCCTCATTATCGTCTAATCTGAACCGAGAGTAAGGTGTTCTCATGACAGAGTCCTGACTAGCGACATCATACTACCAGCGAAGGAATAGGTTCCAGTGGCTAGAATGCTACAATTATTGATGCATATCTGCTTCGTCGGGGCATCACAGGTCAGTAAAGCCTTCACACTAGGATCTGAAGACTGAATAACGAAGTTGTGTTCTAGATTAGCATACACGCATTATGACCTTTTCGCATTCGCAGTCGCAGTCTCTACTTGTCCTTATTCTCGAGTACATGACGAATTAATCGTGAAATCTCTCAAGTAGCTGGGCAGTCATCGTAGATCCATCGTTTCCGGTTCACTTGTTCGTATTCCCTCCGACAATGGAATGCGTCAAGTCGCGCTCCAGTCATCCCGATTCCGAGACTGGCTCGCTCACCTCCTCCTCACTCGTCTCCTCGCTCAACCCTCGCCCTCCCCTCGCCCTCCTGAGACGGCACTCATAATAGTACATCTCATCACCACTGGCGTCGACAATCATCTCGACAGGATGCCAGCTCGGCTCCTCCACGCCGGTCCACTCGATCAAGAATTGCTGGGGTCGCCGGCCAGTATGAACAGCCAGGACGGCGAAAACGTTGAGCTCGTGAGGGTGCGCGGGATTGAGTGGCCGCCCACCAAGGCTTTTCCAATGCTGTATGAGGATCCTCTTGTCGAGCGCGTGGATGGTGTCCTCCGCCTCCCATGTCTTCTCGCCAGTCGCCCACTCGACCTGGATCTGGATCTGGTTGTCCTCCCAGCGGTGCTCATGGAGCTGGAGGATGGCAACGTCGTTGTTGGCGGCTTCATCATCGTCTTGCTCGAGATCCGATTCGCTGCCCATGTCTTGGTCGTAGACGGTCCATACTCGCTGATTCTGCTCATCCGACCAGAGGATCTAGCTCTCTCGGATTTTGGTCACTTCGTTGCGAGGCATGGTTGAGGGACTAGGTTTTGGGCGACGAATTGCTATCGGTGCTGTGGCGTCGCGGGCATTGAGGTTGGCCCTCGCTTCGTGAAATAAATACGGGAACCTGAAAGACTCGAGTGTTGGATTTTCCAGGCTGTGAAAAAGATGAGGGGGAGAAGCATTGATCTGTGGCTGAGTCTCTGCGAGGTGGAATTTGCAATTTCAGGTGAAGGGCGGCTGTGTGCAGATGCAGCGAGATTTCACGTGACTGCAGCTGCCCAACTTCACTCTTTTCTCTGTGAGAGAGTACGAGTTTAAAGTGAAAACAGTAGCAGAAGAGGCTAGTTCTTAAATCTTCGATCATAAATATAAAAGGTAAAATTATAATTACAAGCAAGACTAATTATATCAGTATAAAGCCTTTTTTTTTTTCTTTTTTTCTTTTCGTAAGATATTTGCCTTGATTCTAAGGTATTTGAGTTTGATATGAACTACTTACGAAATACTGCATCAAAAAATCCCGCCTTGGTCACAATCGTGTGAAATGATGGGATACTCTAAGAAGATATAAGTAATCCGGCCTCAGCATGGTGGTTGTCTACCACCAACTGCTCGAATAGACTAACTGGCGACGAGAGGAAAAGGTCAAGGTTGGTCATGTTAGCGCGTTTTGATGTGTTTGAATGTCTTCTTTTTCTCTTATTGCTAGATAGCTGCTTCACCTCATCCTATCAAACCCCAGGTTCCCATTGACGACTAACGTCTATACCATCGCCCCCCAAGTCTCTCCTCCAAACGGGCTCTACGTTTCGGTTTTCATATATTTATCCCACTCATCCGTCTCTGGAGTTTTCAAGAACCTCAATAGGGTGGAAGGGTCTTCTTCTACCATTGATATGAAGGGCGAGTTGATTTTCAGGAGCGGTATATTCTCTATGCGGCCATCGCAGTATGCGCCATGTTGATAATAAAAGGTAATTGAGTTTTTGAGTTCTTTCTTTTCCGTACCTGATACGCAGAGCTCTTCGAAGCCATCGTTTTCTTCTAGGTCATCATGTTCTCTCGGTCCTTCTCCCTCTATTGGAAACATCTGCCAGTGGATGTAGATGCGGGGAAGAGTGGTTGCCGAATGTAAGTGCACGACAAGGTCATACAAGAGTCCCATCTTGATTCCGGTTTCTTGCAGGTGCTGATATTGGCTTCCGATCTGAGCAGGAACACAGTGACCGAACAGACTAACACAAAAGTGATGACTCCAAATCTTTATCGACTCGAGCTTTGCGGGCGGTTGGACCGGGAACATGCGCCTCCATGAAGCATCTTCCCGGATCATTCTGTCGCGATAGAATTCATCGGTGAACCAATCCAATTTACGAGTCATCTCGCTAAAGTCGTAGAAGGACTGCGTGTGGTCTGGTCTCTTCAACGAAAACAATGCTGGGAACCGGCTTTTGAGGATTGGATGTAGCTCTGGTGTGGATCTCGTCGGGTCTGGTATGAAGAAGAGCCTCTGCTGTAGCACAGTCGACTGTTCAATGAAACTCTTGAAATGAGTATGGACCAGCTGGGCGAAGAGAAGCTCTTGGATGTCAAGGTTGAGGAGAATGCGTTCAAAGATTTCGGGTGTGGTGAAGCATCGGCGCATTGCGCGTCGTGCCATTTTGCTCTGGCCCGTATTCATTTTGTGGTATCAACATACAGCTGAGTGAATCTCTCTGCGAAGGAAGTTGAATCCTTATTAGAGAATCGATAGGAGCCCTAGAAGAGCCAGCATGATGTGACTCCTGGCCGACTGCTTGTGACTCATCCATGTAGGATCAGAAACGCGCAGGCAGGGAAGAGGGCAGAAATCTTGGCACAAATTCGCTAATTTCCGATGCTGCCAAGATGAAATTGTGAGCATGCGGAGATATAATCATCCGATTGTGTTGCCACTCTAGATAAATACAATGAGACAAATCGCTACGGCTGACGGGAAGCACAACAGGGCTTCCCAAAATGCAACACCAACTGGGTAGGCTATACAATAGGCTGTTCATGAATCCCAACCCCATTTGGACGCTACTTAGAATAACTCCAGATCAGGGAACGATCTTTCAATTGTATTGCACTTTTTAAATACGGCATCCCCAAATATAATAACTCTGAATTTGAGGTTGGGTACATAAGGGAACCCTTCTTCAGTTCTCTGTTCCACTATTGTCTTTGATGGTTTTTGTGAGTGCAGACCCCCTTCATTCGTTACCTTCCACTGATGCATAATATATGCACATCAACATGTGGGTGGGAATAATTTGCGAAAGTTATCATGCGATTCTACAAACGAACGCGATCAATGCAGGCTGCGATCGAATACTGAACGAAAAAAGAGTCTCCGTCACAGGACCGATAACTTAGTCACGACTAGAATAGCCATGATATACTCGACCGACCGCACAATACCTAAAGATTGTAAAAGTGTGAGAGCAAGTTGCAACAAGTGTGTGATGAGAAAGACAAACTACCGACACCTTCTTTCGTTGGTTGAAACATTTCCACTCCAAATACTGCCACATTCTCCTCGGAATAGGAACAAAAGATCCGTGGAGTTTGGTCTAATGGCAGGCGCTATTCCGCAAGTTCTCCTAGATATGCAAAACTCAATTTAGCGCTTTGGTTTCCTGTCAAACCTTCTTGGAAAATCAGGTTGCGGTATAGGTGTAATGAGTGCACATGCCTGAGTTAATCGGACCATAATGCACATGATTTTCTACAAAGAAGAGAATACTAGGGCGCAATGGCCAATCCTGCTTGCATTTGGTACTTAAAGGTAAAGATTGATTATGGCAGTTATGGAATGCGGAAACTCTTCAAGCATTTGGAAGAAGGCAACAAGGTAGTGTAATATAAAATCCAGAGCCATCAGCATCCCACTTCCTAATGATATATACATAAGCCGCAATCAAGTATAGAAACAAGAGAATATCTTTTGTTCTCTTCTCATATGATGTAGCGTATCTTTATGATTATAAGATTGTTATTTCAGGGAAGAATTCTCTAGGCGCGTGCTTTTAGTGTGCCACATCTGTGGAGGCTCCCTACCAGATTCCCACTCTTGCTTGAGAATCTTCAGTGGAAGTAGGTATAGGTTTATCCACCACATTGACAGCATCCTCTCAATCACGGGGTGGCCTATTTGGTGCATCCATTTCCCAGTACGCCCAAGTTCAGGCTGACAGATTCTCGATTAATTTCTCTGGCGTGGGGAACATGGCAGTCTCCCCGCCCAGGGCCATGACTTTGACCTCGTCCCCAATCGGACACTTTTTCTTCACGTGGTGCTTTCCTGACGCTCTTTGAATCATGGCCCACAGCATCTCGTAATGTAAGGCTGATGAGTCTTGTTGGAGTTGGCAAAGCCCTCGCTACGGGGAGGGTATGAGGAGGCGCTGATGTTAAAATTCCCGTCGACTCGAGTTGCAAAGGGGAGCTTCAGCATGCCCCAACGCTGTAGAAGTGGTGTCTCCTAATGGCTACTACAAGACATCAAGTAGCCTGTCTAGGTGACATCTTGATCGGCGGCACGGTCCGCAAACACAAGTGAGAACTGAAATTGGCCGCCCTGGGCCTGGCATCTCCTGCTCCACCGATTTGGACCAACCTATTCCAGCCACACCATGGTGAGCATCATGAATCTCGTCGTATCGTGCATCGTAGTCGGCGTCGCGATATCTTCAGCCTGCTTCAACGGGCTCTTCTCCTCCTGCCGAATAATCCAAGTTTGCCGGCGAAGCGGAATGAATTGGCCGAGCTTGCTTCAGATCGCTGAGACGGAGGCCCTGGCGGCTGGCAACGCTCGTCCTTCTTACCGCCCTTCGGATCGCATGGAGGTTTCCGAGTGAGTCGACACGTCGGATCCGTGTGCTGTTTATCCCACTCGCAGCCCCTATCGCCACACACGTCGATGAGAACCCAGCTGCCGTGGATGCACCGGACAATTCCAGGGCGAAAGCAACCAAGCACGTTTTCGTCTTTCGGCAAACACGCGCCAAGATCGGCCCCCGGTACCGACTGCGCCAGGGCGAAGGCGGCCAAGAGGGACAGCAATTGAAAAAGCGTGAATTTCATGGTCGCGGCGACTCGATCGAATGGGCGGGCGCGCGGTTTGCTCACGGAGCCATGAGGGGAACGGCAGCGCTTTTCGTTCTTGATGGGCCAGCCACCTGTCCTACAGCTCCCGGAGAGGTGCGAAAGAGAAACATCGACCATCCAAGCAAATGAGGGAAATCCGTCCTCTAATGAAACGCGCTCTGTAAAGACGTGCTCGGCGCCCATGCGCCCGTTGCAATCTCCACCATACTGCCAAGATGCCAGATGTGACACTCGATGCCATTGAACACTTGGGTGCTTACAAAAACAGCAGCTTAATGGTGCTTAAATCATGCTTGTTTCACTTCATACCACCACAGTATCTCTGAACGGGCAGCTCCCTATCACGGCCCTCTTACTCCGTGCCGTTTCAGGTAGGCAGAGGCGGCGATCGTCTCCATCCTGGCGTCTGAGTTGCGACCGCTAGGATGTTTCTCGATTGACACCTTCTGCAAGCGGTTTGGTACCTCGGCTGTCTGATTCGGTCTTTTCGAGACAGGCATCTTCAAAGGAGATCCCACTGTTTTGCCTCTGTTGCTTGGGCCGACTTCCGTCCCCCGCCAAGTGTTTGGAAATTACGCCAAATCTCACACTATTGTGCCTTTTCTCACTATTATCTTTTAATCCGAGCAACTGTCGATGATGCAGGTACACTGAGTATCGGTGGAAACGACAAGCCTAGCGCTGTCACTCATCTCCATTAACAACCACAAGGGGCCTCAAAGCCGTTGATCAGGGGGACTTATTCCAAATCTCGGGTTTCGTAATTGCACTACCACATCTCGTCAACCTTCTCAGCCAACCTCCTACCCCGGAACCAAGATTGGCACTGACCAGCAATGCATATAAAGCACAGCCAAACTCAATAACATACAACCTTAGATGCTCATATAGACCTACAAAAGACCGAGACTCTTAGATTTGGCATACATAGTAACGTGACGCATAAAAATAGTTTTATGTGAGAACCACGCGAGAATGGTTGATGGAACTACTACCAGTGGCATTCATCGGCTGTTTGTTGATGCTTAACCAGATCCAGCCTATACTACTTTTCGCGTGACTATCGCTTGCTGGGCATTCACATCGCAGATGCTATCTTCTCACAGCTCAAGGCTAAACAGATGGGTATTTAGAACGGATATATCCCGTCTCCGAAACGACCCAGCACGAGTAAAAATAGCCCATCGCCATTTCGGAACCCAACTCAATTTTCCGAAGAGCCTGCACGATCTCGCCTCAATGAGCAACTCAGTTGAAGGAATCCCCCGCTGACTTTGCTTCATGGACGAGTCGGAATCAACTTGTTTGAGATCCATGTGGAATCGGACGGCGTGCCTCCGCTTAGTTTCACCCTGTTTCCAAAACTGTCGCGGATGATGCGGAGCGACCGGCCCGTTTTGGATCCAAGTTCACCATCTGACCGTTATCGAAAGGTTTGTGATTTGGCTCTATTTGTTTAAAAGGCCATATCCTCTAGGAACTTTGTGAATAGCTTTAGTGTTAGAAGTAATACCAGTGAGAACACAAAATTTTAAACCGAACCATACCTCGACATCCTCAATTATGAAGTTAACAACGTTGACCGCCGCCTCGTTTTGGGCTACTCAAGCAGCCGGCCATTATATTTGGAACCAACTCGACATTGGCGGCACCACGGGTTCTATTGGACAGGGAATTCGCCCAAACAGCAACTACAACTCGCCAGTCATTGGTACGAATGTGTTGAGCAACTCAGAGATTCATAAATCGCTAACCCGTGAGCAGATCTCACATCCAGTGATCTGAGATGCAATGTTGGTGGACTTAGTGGCTCTTCCACAGTGGTCAGAGATATCCAGGCTGGTGGTTCATTCACCTTCCATACCGATGTGGTATGTCTGCTAAACAATATTTGACCTTCACTCTTCTATGAGATTTAATCTAACTTGACCCTAAACCTAGGCTGTCTATCATCAAGGACCTGTCTCCGTTTACCTTTCCAAAGCCCCCAGCTCAGTGCAGAGCTACGACGGCAGTGGCTCCTGGGCTAAGATTGCCGATCTCGGTACGTCGTTCAATATCTCAGTCGAGTTCCTCACAGGCATCACATGGTTGCTAATGAAGATTTGATAAATAGGGCCTACATTTAATGGAAATAGTGTCACTTGGCCACTCGCACGTACGTTCATCCGATCTTATGAGAACCGAGACAACCAAACTAACGTAGTCGCTTCCATACAGAAACCTACACCTTTAAGCTCCCCAGTTAGTCAAGCTCTGCATCTTACTTCTAGCAACTGACAAGTTTCAACTCTAACTTGCCTTGATGGGTAGCTTGCCTCCCTGATGGAGAGTATCTGCTCCGCATTCAGCAGTTGGGCATCCACAACCCATGGCCTGCGGGCATCCCTCAGGTACAGAGCGCCCACACCATTCGCAAGGCACAAAATGTAAAAAAGAAGAACTCTAATGAAAGCTCTCGGTGTTGATTAGTTCTACATTGCATGCGCTCACATCAAAGTGACGGGCGGATCCAACACAGCTGCCTGGAAGCCATCGCTCACGATTCCCGGCGTCTTCAAGGAGACTGATCCCGGATACACAGTCAACGTAAGATGGCCGCAAAACAAAAGAAAATCTGGCCTGGCATAGCTAACGAGGAATAGATTTACCAACCCGAGTTCAAGTCATACACCATTCCCGGTGGTTCGGTTGTAAGTTGACGACCTCGCTACCGCGCTAGAGGATGATTGTTAACATAAATAGATGACCTGCTAAAGTCGATGATGGGTTGACTAGGCGGATCTGGTAAAGCGAATCCGCTGGAGATGCCGAGAAGGATCATATCAGCAAGTTTGGTACCATCTACCTAGTGGTCTGCGGCAATGCCCAGAAGTCACGGAAATTAAATCGGTATGCAGGCCGGCTAGCAGGCACCAGTTCGATGGGCCAGGCAAGGTCGTGTGGCCCAGTAGTCAACACTTAGCTGCTCAGTTTGACCAAAAATAGCATCTGAAACTGGGCCCTGGGGAGCCGCCTTGCCATGATTCAAACATTGCCCCAGAGTAGATTGCCTGTCCATTGGCCAAGCCCGTTGCGCCGTGACTAAACATTTCCAAAATGAATGGATATGCTGTGCGCGAAAGCAAAGACTTCGTCGCGCGACCTAGCGACCCATGACATGCTCACCTTGTTGACCTGCCGCAAAGTAATATTGGATCGGCGGCATCCATACATAACCTTGTCAAGTCTCCGTCGCTATCCTTGCTTTAGCATGAGCGGCACAGTTCCATGCTGTCTTAGTTCAGGCGTGTTTCATAACAGACCTGCTGGTTGAGGACTCCAGTCAGCTTATGATGGGTCGTGACCGATGATCATACTAAAATAATATAAGGGCTCTGAAAGCTCTGAAAACTCAGCAGCATTGAATATTGCATATCACGTGTGTTTATTATATATGTATGTTCTTCTGATCGTCTGGAGCGTATCAGTCGACCCAATTGTTCAGGAAGTAAATCAGACCATCACCACACGCGGCTCAATTGAAGGTTCTATTCACACAACTCGCCCATCATGGTCTCCCTATTCCAGGCATTTCTTCAGCTGCTGGTTTCCAGTATTGCTCTAGCATCAGGTAGATACTTTCGCCATCCGTTTCATACGAAGTTATACAATACTAACGTAGACCAAACAGCCAAGGATCTCCGTATCATGCCCCTTGGGGCCTCGATCACCTTTGGTGTTGGCTCGAGCCAGGGCAATGGCTACCGCGAGTTCCTCCGCGAATCGCTGCAGGGCGCCGGATACAAGGTCACCTACGTCGGGAGCCAGCACAACGGCCCCATGACCAACAACGACAATGAGGGCTTCCCAGGTCTCCGTATAAGCCAGCTCCTCAACGACTACGCCAAGACAGACGTGCCCACGTACAAGCCCAACCTCTACACCATCAATGTGGGTACCAACGATGCCGTCCAAAACTTCCAGATTGACGAGGCCGGCAAACGCATGGACGAGCTCCTCGACTTCCTCTGGACGGCCACCCCCGACGCCAATGTCGTTCTCTCCACCCTCGTACGAAACAAGGACGCCAACACCGACGCCCGCGTCGTGAAGATCAACAAGCAGTTCGAGGATCTCGTCAACAGGCGCAAGAGCAACGGCAACAGCAAGATCGCGCTAGCCGACATGCATGGTCCCGATGGCCCTCAGGATGCCGATATCAACTCGGACGGAACACACCCGAATGACACTGGCTTCAAGAAGATGTCCAACATCTGGTTCGATGCCATTAAGAATGTGTCTGGGTCCGCTAAAAAGAGCAAGGCTTGCAAGACAAAGAAGCGGACCGAGGTGTAAAGATATGTGACTATGAGAAATTACGGCCTTTTCACCCTCTTTTGCATTTTACTTGGCCCTTTTTGGCGTGACGGATATTCATCATGGGAGGCGAACTCATCAATGAGTTTGGCATCGGCTCCTTGTATCCGTCTGTTGTATGTTTTACTTTTTCACGCTCGCATCAGCCCATACAGAGGCAAGTCGCTAGGCATTGGACGTTCATTGGCATGAAACCGACCTTGAAATACGGAATATATTCTTTCCCCAACATGGTGGCGTTCTTTTTGCCCATTTATGATACATAACATGGCAACTGGTTGATAGTTGATATATTCTATGTAGATATGTAGACAAAATGGTGCTTTCTCCCGACTCATAACTATTCTAAACACGATTTACAGAAACATCGCTGAATCAAACAAAAAAGGCTGCTCCTCCAACCTCTATGCCAAAACTCCAAATCCTCCCATCACCTCCCGCCAACAGCTCACGGGCGGACAATCGACCCAAAGCAAGGCCCGATGGCAACACCGCCCTGAGACAGCTGAAACTCAAACAGGCGGATGAAGCTTATCATGGCGGCAAGCTCAAACACCTCGCCCAACTCGCCCGTAGCCCCCTCGTTCATGAATTGGAATTTGGCATTGTTAGCCTGCGGGCGCATGGCCGCGAAGACAGCCACGATGGGATTGCCATCACCTCCGACCACGGTCACTTTACCATCCTGGCCGTTGCTGCCGCCCGCTGGGCCATCGAGGCGAACCAGCTTCATCCCATACTGGAAACCCCCGACCAGGCTGCGGACCAGTTCGCCAGTACTCTGGCGCCACTCAAACGTCTCGGCGCGGTTGGCGGGGACGACCGGGATGGTAAACTGGTACTTGTTCTTCGTGCCCACGGTGACATCGATGTCTATGGGCTGGGTGAGTGAACCGCCAAGACGAGGCTTGAGACGGAGGTGGGAGGCGCAGGTGGTGCCGCTCCGGATCTTGAGAGCGCCGGCAGATGCGAGGGGGGTATCGAGCTTATCAGTGCCGCTGAGGAGGAGGATGTCGCCGGTGCCCATGAGAAGGCGTGGCGTCTTGACCAGAAAGAGAGGTTCGTTTCTTTTGGCCCCGAGGTATGAGTGGGAATGTGACAGTCGGTATGTGAAGATGCATTCTCGGGGGAAGAGGGACGGGGTGCCTTGTGCAGAGATGGCGGCGGAGACAGGATTAGGTTGTACCTCCTCGTAGGCGGGGGGTGAGTGCTCCTGATGAGGCACAAAGCTGCCGAGGAGGGCCTTTTCCGATATGCTGGTGGCGTTCATTGTTGACTGATGTTTGGCTATGGGTCTTATAAGACGTGGATAGTAAATGATGGTGGCCTTCCGGTGTTTAGTCTTGTTATGTTGATGAGAATTGAAACAATGAAAGACCAGGCCCGGAATCAAGCTCCTTAAATACCTTTCGACTCCCGACATGCCCATGACAGGATCGGCACAGCCCTGCGGCATCTGAGGGCATCGTCGCCACGAAATCAGAGGTACCGTCCCGTTGAGTGTTGCCCGCTGGCTTCCCATTGGCAGCCCTAAACGAGGGCAGTGCACTATCTCCACTGTAAATTTAGGCGTGTTCAGCGGTTCCTCGACCTTGAGAATCGGCGCACTCAGCTTTGATTGGCTGATGTGTTCCAGATTGTGCGAACCGGCCAATCAGAGCTCTTTCTTTGATCTTGACGACAATGCCGCTTCGCATCTGCCAAAATTAACACGCGCTGTCCCCAGACGTGTCTGAAAGTCCGGTGTGCCGCAGCCATCCTTCGTCTCCCCGCCTTTGGGACTGATGGTGGCTGGTGCGAACGCGCCTCGCAATAATAAAACAAGACTGATGGTGTCAAAAGACTGCCTGCGCCCGGCCAAGCGGGTGTCAGTCCTGGAAAGCACGTTCATTCGACATGGCCCACAATGTCACGCTCGTCGACGCCGAGACATTCATAGCAGCATGCTCCTGTATATCTAAAACTGCCCATATCTGTTTCAGTAAACTAAGCCACGTCGCTTTTGCTGGTGGCTCATCCTGTTTATGGATCCTCTCCATTAATCAAGGGTAAAAAAATACAATACGAATATTGGTTTTCATCAAAAAGAAATTGCTGGTCAAGCAATTACAGATGTATGACAAGAGTGGGATTCGAACCCACGCTCTTTCGAACTGCGAAGAAACATTCTCCTGAACACAGCGCCTTAGACCACTCGGCCATCTTGCCTTGTCGATGTAATCCCTGCCCATTTTGTCATAGATATCGGCGGAACAGCCAATCCGACAGGCAAAGACCAGTTTCTTATAGCGAATTCATCAGAAAATTGCAAAACTTACGTCTCAAATGCAACCGGCTTTCGTTGTGCTGGGGTACGCAACGAGGTGCCCTGCGTCTTTTGCCGCAACAGCGGACATACATTCAAGGACTACAGAAAGAAGAAAAAACGTAGAGCTCAGTCACTCCGAGTCAAAGAATCAGCAAAGTGCAAAAACGGAAGACGAAAGGCAACATAAAACCATCATTAGTGAGTTTCGCTCGTTGTGTCAACTATTAGCATATCGGGAGTTCCTTCTCCAAACTTGAAAAAGAATTAGAGAGTTGGGACACAGAGACGCTCCGGGAAACGATCTACAACCGAATATCAAGCGAGAAAAAAATAGATGAGAAGAAACCGACGTTGAGAATATCGTCTTGAATGACTGGCCGCGCGCCATGGTCATGAGGAGGAGGTATTCATGAAATACTTGTATTGTTTTCTCAAGCGAACATAAGATTTTGAGATAAGGAACAAGATCTAACGAAGTAGGCATGACACTCAAACAACGGGTCCAAGACGGTAGCAATAGAAGGCAGATCGGGGAAATTCCAATTCGCAAATTACATGGAAGCATTCAAGGGCGGTGTTTGGAAGATTCGAGGAATTAACTGCCGAAACCTTATTAATGCCGAGTTATTATAGGGCAGACTTTATCTTCCATCATTGCGAGAGTGCTATGGGGGTCTAGTTTAATAAATCTAGTATCGTAATTCGAGAAACATCCAGTGTTCTATCTATGAAGCCCTAACAGGAAAAATGCCCTCGTGGCACTTTACCGTTCCCTTTCAGCAACTTAGATTATATCCTAGCGATAATGTTACCTAAATTTAGAAAAAATTGCGAGCCCTCTTTGGCTTGCTATTGAGTCACCACGAGAAGCGGGCACTATAAGGCCAAGACAAACTCCAACGGGCATTGGTCCGATGCAAAATATTGTAATGTAGGAGGATAATAGCAGGGAGGGGTGCGTTGCTAATGCGGCATACTAGCTCGTGCCTACTATCTTTAACACAATCATCTAAATCATCGCCTTTACGTATTAAGGCTAAGAATGGCCAATGTATTGAGGCAGGGATAAAAGGTCCCGTTATCACCTGTCAGGCTTTTCGGAAGATAAAAAGTGCCGTCTCCACAGCCTACACACAGAAACGTACTTTTTTCTTCGTTCAATTGAGGCCCTAACTTGTGACTGACGAGTGAATTGACTGCTTGTATTGCCTCTGTTCATTGAAGCCGGCTGTAGCCTCATGGGGCGTTGCGACGGGCGCTTCAAATGTTACCTTCGTGAGAAATCGCTCTCTCCTCAATCCGCCCAATCGCTCGAGATGAGGAAGGTCTTCGTACGATGGATCACAGTGCGAGTGACGAAGTTGTCAACTGACGCGATACCCCCTGTGTCCCACATGCCTTAGGTATGTTGTTGTAGTTGTGGGTGCTGTGTGTATACAGCTTCCTCTCTCCCCGCTACAGTATAAACCACATTCGAAAAAGCTCTGAAACCACACCTAGGTCTAGGTGACATAACTTCTTTTTTCTCCAAGTCGCTTACTTTCTGCAGGCTTCATTCTTCAGTAGTCCGCTCATGCCTACCCTATACATAGAGTCCAACTGAATAACGTAAAGCGAGAATATAGCACGGGATTAATTTTTAATATACACTTAATTAACTTGGAGAGTAAGGTAGAAAGCGTTTTTATTTGCCAACTCAAACTTATCCATGCACATTTGTTACTGTGTGACTGAGGTTCATGGTTCATTCCTGAGCGAAACGTATTCCCTCCAACATGGTGATGTCGGTGGACTCGCCGGTCCGAATTTTGGAGGCCCTCTTAGACTCTCTTCCGGCGATCGCATCTCAACCAATCAAGGCAAGATGGCCGAGTGGTCTAAGGCGCTGTGTTCAGGAGAATGTTTCTTCGCAGTTCGAAAGAGCGTGGGTTCGAATCCCACTCTTGTCATACTTCTTTTGCTATTTTTTTCTGTTTCATTCTGGTCCTTGCCGCCTTCCCACATGAAGCTGTTAACAACTGCCCCGTCCAACGTCAAGGCAAGATGGCCGAGTGGTCTAAGGCGCTGTGTGTTAGTAATTACCCAATTCCAAACACACCAATAGTTGGCTAACAACCAATCCAGTTAGGAGAATATCTCTTCCGCAGTCTTCAGGGGCGTGGGTTCGAATCCCACTCTTGTCAAGTCTTTTTTTTTTTCTATTTTTGCTGTTGGTAAGTGTGATCACCGGCTGAGTCGGCATCTGGGTCGCGTTGCGTTTTGCTAGTGCAGATTGTTTCTTATTGAGGATGCAATTACAATTTATCTGTATTCGAGTATTGATAGAGAAAAATTGAATCTCTCATGAGACGATTGAGCATAAAGAGATATTCACACCCCGAGTTGACTGGCGGTCTTGAACTCTTAGGCATAGGCTACTTACCATCATGTTGGCGAACGGCCTTTGTTGCTTCTCGCACAATGCAAGTGCAAGTGTATGTATACTTGTGTTTGCATATATGACGGGGATTTCGGCATGCTTAAGGGCCTACCTTAGCGCTTATCGGCCTGTAGGATTCGTCATCCTGGGTACTATTGGGGAGAATGCGAGCAACGCGACCCCTCCCTTCCGGTGAGTCAGAGAGTTTCAATTCAAGAAGGCAACCGGCTGCCTCATCGCTTCTCGTCCCTGTTACTCCCTCTTCTATTCATTTTCTTCATCTTTCTCCTCACTTGTGTGTTGTTTATTCGCCTGCCTCTTGTTGCCGCTGACACTTTCTAAACTTTCTGACCGCGATAATGTCTGAATCTACTCAAACTCCAACTCCCAAGGAGAAGACCTTCACCGGGTACACCAAGGAGCAGGGCAAAAACTATGCTCAATACCGCCTCGACTACCATGAAAGCGTGTACAACGCAGTCATTGATCGCCACTCATCAACCGGCGGCAAGTTCGATACCCTGCTCGATCTCGGCTGCGGTCCTGGCCAGGCCGCTCGCGCTCTCGCGCCTCGCTTCACCAATATCATCGGGCTCGACCCCTCCGAAGGCATGATCACCACAGCCAGGTCCATCCCCGGCGCCGAGAAACCCATCCGGTTTGAAATATCCTCTGCAGAGGAGCTGGGCAGCAACCTCGACCCCCCAATCGCAGACTCCTCCGTTGACCTCATCACCGCCTCGACCTGCGCGCACTGGTTCGACATGGACCGGTTCTGGCCCCGGGCGGCCAAGGTCCTCAAGCCGGGCGGGTCAGTCGCCATCTGGGTCAGCGGGGAGGCCGGCCCGCACCCGGATGTGCCCAACGCCAAGGCCATCGCGGCCGCTCTGAAGAAGAACCGCGAGGAGAACCTGCTGCCGTTCTACGAGCCCGGGAACCTCATGGCCTCGGACCTGTACGTTGACCTGCCGCTCCCGTGGACCATCGCGAAGCCGGTCGCCGAGTTTGATCAGAGCACCTACCTTCGAAAGGAATGGGAGGGCGGGGAGCCGTTTTATGCAATTCCGGAGCAGATGAAGGAGGCGGGCATGGACATGTTTGAGAAGATTATGGGGACCGTGAGTTCTGTGACTAGGTGGCGCGAGGCCAATCCTGACGCCGTCGGCACGGAGAAGGATGTCGTCCGCATGCTCCGGAGGGAGATTGAGAGGCTGCTTCATGAGGCGGGTGTGGAGAAGGGCAAGGAGATGTTGTGGTCCTTGGCGACTGGAGTGGTCATTGTTATCAAGAAGAAGGCGTCTGAGTCCTAGTAATGGAGTAGACAATCTTGGATACAAGAGTGGCATCGGTTTTATTTCTACAACTGGGTCTTAAACCCATACATTTTCTCAATGTTCACAGAAACTATAACCGGGGACACCGAATTCTGATATCTGATCGACGCGTGTTCGTACTTCCATCAACTTGAGCCGGTGCTCATTCGCCTCTTCAACGGTCATTAGGTTTTCCGGGATGGCTTGAGAAGTCACGGGTGTGTTTCTTTGATCTTGGTGTTGAAGCCACCACTCCTTCTGCTGCGGCGGCACGTTGGATGTGGAAATAATCCGTTGATGAGGGTCGACGAGCCACAGCGCGATGAATCGTCGATGACCGGGCTTTGCCTTGTCTTGGAGGCTGAACGAGGATACAGCGTGTTGACTGAGAATTGAATGAGCCTAAATGAACTTCGAATATCGGATTTCAAGCTCTAGATGAAAGATTACACTTACAAATCGTTTGGAAATGCGAGAACTCGCCCTTGTCGCGTTTCAACAATCCCGTATTGTTGTATATTAGCGGCAGACTCCGCATCACCGCAATGTAGACCTGTTCCATAGACCCTTTCGAGCCAGTTGAATGCGCTTGCCTCATAGTTTATAGAATCATCTAAGTACGAATCTGTCGCCATGCAGAAGGATAGATGGCTGGATGTGACATTCTCACAATCGACATAGTAGAGAGCTGTGGCGCAAATTCTCTCGTTCATCTGCCCTTCAATCTATTGCCGTGATAGGCATATTAGAAATCCGATTTCGGCATCGTGGTAAAGAGTTGCAGAAGACAGGTGGAAGTACTTACATGCCAGCCCCCTGCGGGAAAGTCGGGCTTGTCTGGTGTTAATTCTATGCTGGCCATCTTCACAATGACTTGAAGACCGCTTTCCCTGAACTTCTCACGTAAATTCTGCCTTGGTGCGTATTCAATCTCCGTGAAGCTCTTTGGCTCTGGAAGAACTGCATCGCGGCACTGTCGCCATTTTTCCCGAGCTAGCTTCTCAGGGTCAACATAGGCGACGCGAGGAGGCAGACCTTGCTCGTATAGGCGTTGCTCCTCGTCCATCTCTTCTCTTGTGAGACATTCCCCCTCCTTATCCAGCTTCTCTTCTGCGTTTAGCCCTACCAAGCTGTCTAGAGGCAGTCTGAAGTCCGAGGCCTTCCAGAATTCAACGTCAAATGGGCTCCACAAACTATCATTTTCATCGCTTTTCTTTTTGTTAATATTCATTGAATCTTTTGATAGTCTCATCCTTTGGTTTTGAGCGAAAAAAAAAAACTCACCTTGCTTCGCTAATCCGTTCGAACCTGGAACTTCTTCTGCCTGATGAATGCCTGTCGTTACCAGATATTTCTGTAAGACATTGATCCCACGCTGGGATCACAACATCCAGCAATCTTTCAATCGTCTTGTATATATCTGGGTACTTGTCGGGTCGTAATCCGTTGATGTAGCTGGTGAATTCGGGCCTGCCGTTGTCCTTGAAGGCTACATTTGCCGGCAGCCACTGGTAAGTGTTTGACCAATATTCGGGATTAATCTCTAGGCCACCAGGTGAATAAAGATATAGCTCATTGTTTGGAACCCCTTCCAACGTAGCTCTGTCAGTGTTCTTGGGCACGATCTGTCCTTGCCCAATGAATTCCATGGCGTTATGTATGCCAACAACTTCATCGTGGATAAACCTTGACCGACCTGAGATAGATGTTAGCAGCTACCCAGAGCAAGGATGCGAACAAACGGAAATATTGGCTAACCGTATACGAAAGGGTACATGGATGGGTGAACGAGATCTTGAACTTTGTCGTTACTATTCGGGTGCCAGTCAGGGCACGCAGCTTGATCCGCGAGAAGCTGCTGAAAAGAAGCATGCATGTCTTGATGGAGGGCTTTTGACACTAATTCATCTGATTTGACGACAGTGTTGAAGCTGGAATCAAGGGTAGGGATGAGTTTTGATTGCACATAGTATTTGGCCTTGCTGCGTAATTCTGCAATACACTTCAAAGGAATTAGTTTAGAAGCTCAGTGATGTTTGGTCACAAGGACTGAGACACCCTGCGACTCAGGCCAGGTACTTACAAAATCAAAAGCGGCTTCGGAGATGATTCTTTTAGGTTGAGGGACCGGTGCGTCCATCTTGTCCCGCATAATAGTGGCGAACAGGCCATCTTCGGATTGTGTCTGTGACTCTCTTCGCCATTTCTCAACAATCGTGTCATCAAAGACTTTCTTGAACCACTCGGGTTTGTCTGTCAGTTTGTCCATCAGCAACATCATGCCCACTTCCCTCATGGGCAGGATGGGCGATTCAATCCCCCCGACATTTGGGTGGCAGCCGACGGGATAGTGGTTTTCATCTTGTCCTGGATGATCTCTTAGATTGATGTCGACGCCGGGATACTTGAATTGTAACGGGGTTTTGGTCACCGAACCCTTGTCGGAAATCCTCGCGGCTGTGTACCTGTGGTTAGCTGTTGAGAGAAGCCTACGGGTGTAGAGCTGCAGTGAACGTTGCCAGAAATGGCCTTTGCATCTTGGCAACATATTGAGGAGACAATCCTATCGCGGGGGAAGACTATTCGAGTTTCGAACGGTGATGCATCCTTGATGGTTTCCGTGTGTCAACGTGGCACAGACGCGCTCAATCATGCATCTGGGAATAAAACGGGCATGAGTCATGTTCAGCTTATTAATAACAGAGCCAAACTAAGAAGAAGAAGAAGGCCAGCGAGGGATGGTGATACTGCCTCAACACGAGGATGATGTTCTACCAATCATGGGACCGTTGAGCCGGTACGGAAGCTCGGGGAATTCACCTCAGCGTTAAATCTATCTCTGTGGCTCACCTATTCGCTCAATTGTCCGCGGAACCGGAATACGGGAAGCTGTGGAACAAGCAAGGATCGGGAATTGGTGAAATGCCCGAGCTACACTGTCTCGGCCTTCACTTCACATGCGGTGCTGATGCCCAGTTATGCAGTATCAAGGGTCGCAGCATTTTCCAGCCAACAGGCCAGAACAATGCAGGAACACGAGGTCATCATTCCTCGACATCCCTGTCCGTGCTTCTCGTGTCCACTGTCTGGGGCGAGATCTGCGGGCTCAGCCATGCACCGTCCCTCTGCGCTGGCCCAATACCCACCGTGGAGAATCTTATTGCGATCTGCGGTACAAGAAAATGGCTACAGCCGTTTCTTTTCCATCGTCAGTGGTCCGACTGGCACGATATTTTCCTGTGACCTGTGTGGGAGATTTTCGAGATGGGTCTCAACATCATTCTTGGGGTACTCCTTTATGTCGCATCAGTTGCCCTTGCGACGGACAATGAGGAATGGCGGCATGTTCCAGGGGCATACATCATTGAGCTGGAGGACAGTCAGGTTGGCAATTGACTCAGGAGAAGACATTGGGGCTACAGCGCTGATACCAAATATCAACTAGGACCTCTCTACATTTTCGCCCTCTATCGTTTCCAGCGACGAGATTCGCCGAACTTTTGACTTCTCATTATTTAAAGGCATAGCAGTGCAGCTCAAGGGGACTGAAAATGACCGTACTGACTCGAGGGCTTTCTCAATTGCCTCAACGGCGACTGTCAAGAATATGTGGCCTGTTAGAGAGCACAGCAGGCCCAATGTAACGGTTCATTCGAGCGGCAAGCCTGGCCCCGAGGATCTTGAGAAGCGACAGGATAATGGCTCTGACACTTTTGGGCCTCATGTGATGACCCAGGTGGACAAGTTGCGAGCCGAGGGCTATACGGGAAAGGGTGTCAAGATTGCCCTCATCGACACCGGAGTGAGTGGTAATGGTCCAAAGGATGGAATAAAAGCTTACGGGTGATTCAGGTTGACTACAAACATCCCGCACTCGGAGGTTGCTTTGGGGAAGGGTGTTTGGTATCATTCGGGCGTGATCTAACGGGCGATGGATTTACCGGAGAGAACCAACCAGTTCCCGACTCGGATCCGATGGACTGCACAGGACATGGCACGCATGTCTCTGGGATCATCGCCGCGCAGAAGAACGATCTTGGCTTCACTGGTGCTGCCCCGGATGCCACCCTCGGCATGTACAAAGTCTTTGGCTGCCAGGGCCACACGACGACCGATGTCCTCATCGCTGCTCTCTATCAAGCATTCGAGGATGGCGCGGACGTCATCAGCTCCTCTATCGGAGAGGCATCCGGATGGGCTGGCGGCGCCTGGGCTACTGCGGCATCTCGCATTGTCGAGAAGGGAGTCCCCTGCATCATGTCCGCAGGAAACGATGGCACCACCGGTCCGTTCTATGCCAGCAGCGGACCAAGCGGGAAAGGCGCCATCGCTGTCGCCGCCTTCAACAACATTGAGTTCAAGAAGATAGTCGATAAGTCGGTGTTCACGGTTGACGGTGGGGAGGAAGCTGCGTTCATCTACGAGTTGAGCAATATCAAGCCTGCTGAGAATGTCAGTCTGCCGTTATGGAGCCCGGGTCGCAACAACTCTGGCTGTTCTTCGTACCCAGACACAACACCTGATTTGAGCAAGCTTGTCGTGTTATTATCGATTGGTGATTGTACCGAGGTAGAAAAGGCCAAGTTTGCAGCCGCAAAAGGTGCAAAGCATATCTTGTTCTACAACAATGGAGCCGGTACGCAAGAGTTGTACCTATACGGAGTCGACGGCCTCAAGTCAGCATCAGTGGTTACGAGTGAGACTGGGACACAGTGGCTTCGTAGCTTAGAGGCGGGCTCAAAGATCATGGTCGCTCTGAAGATCTCGACGCTCAGCGAAAAGGCAGCTGTTGATGATGCTCCTCAGGTTGGACCTGGAAGTATCAACGTCGTGACCTCGTGGGGTCCAACATGGGATCTTGATATAAGGCCACAGTTTGGTGCTACTGGTGGCTTCGTTCTCTCTACATACCCACTCAATCTTGGCAGCTATGCCGTCCTGTCTGGCACCTCGATGGCCGCACCTTTGGTCACAGCTGTTTACGCCATCCTTGCTGAAGTCCGTGGCAAGAAACTGGCACCCGCCGACTTTGAAGCTCTTCTCTCTGCCAACGCCAATCCCCAAGTTTACAACTTCACTGAGGTGCGAAACTACTTGGCTCCTGTACCTCAACAGGGTGCTGGCCTGATCCAGGCTTATGATGCCGCGTATGCCAAGACTCTTCTTAGCCCTGCCAGCCTCTCGTATCAAGACTTGGCCAGTGGCATCGAATCACTCAACTTCACAATTTCTAACATAGGCCAGGAGGAAGTTGAGTACCAGATAAGCGATGTGTCCACGGCCAGCATATATGCCCTCCCCTCAGGGAACCTTTCTCTTCCACCCCAAGAAGCTGGAGGCTTGACTTTCAGCGAGAATAAAGTGCGCCTGGCTGGTGGTGCCTCTCACACCGTCACCGCTCATGCTGCGCCTCCGAAGTCTCTAGATCCCATGCGCTTGCCTATCTGGTCCGGTTGGGTGGCTGTCAATGGATCTGACGGGACGTCTCTGTCAATCCCATATCAGGGGGTCGCAGGGAAGCTGGATGAAATCGACATGCTGCCTCAGAACCAGACCTTCGCCGAAGTCTTGGACTGGGACGCAAAGACTTTTGTTCGCGTTCCCGAGAACGCGAAATTTACACTCCCTGCCCCGGGAAACTCTTCGACTGAGGAGCTCCCGCGACTGAGGTTCAACCTTGTCATTGGTTCCCCTGAGGTGAGGGCGAATGTTGTACCAGTAGCGGCTGACGGCCAGGCCCAGGATGTTGTTGGACAGTTGGAAAGGTATCCATGGCTATGGGCGCCACGGCACTCTTTGTTATATGAATGGAAGGGCATGATTGCCAATGGGACCTATCTCCCCGCAGGGCGATACAAGTTTGTCTTTCAAGCATTGCGTCGGGGAGGGGATGCGAATAAGAACGAAGATTGGCATGTGGCTGAAACTGTGACAATGGACTTCACATATGCGGAAGGTTAGTTACAGGTAGTATTAGTTTTATAATCAACTCATAGATTGTCAAAAAGGAATTCTATTTTCTTTAACTATCATACGGAAATTAACCATTCTGGTTACAAGTCCACACACCAACTGACATAAACAATTGAGTTGCATTACCACTGTCTTTCTCCTGTTGGCTCCGGTTTCCCGCGTTTGGCTACCCAGTTATTGAGGGCATATTCGGTATCTAGGAACACGGAGTGTGAGTGTTTTTGCATCGGTGGTGTTTGTCGCTTTTTAAGCATAATCTTTAGGCCCGTGTCTCCGGTTTACTCAAACAAGGCGCTTTGTATTATGCCCTTTGTCTTCGCACGTGTCTTGTTTTCTGTCCGTGGAAAGGGCACTAAGATTGCACTTTATTTTGGCCTTTGTTAAAGCAATTTGTTGTAGTACATTGATCATTTGTCTACTGCAGCTTCAAGCAAGAAAAACAGTCATCTAAACTTTAGCGAGGCCCATTCAGCCTGTTACTGGAAACAACTTTGGATAATGTAGGGTTAATATAGCGAGTCATAGACATAGAACACGAGCCTATTTACTATTTGATCTATTTGAAAACTCGAACCTTCACACCCAACAGAGTTGTAAAAAGGACACTTCTACTGGTGGGGCATTCCTTTCGAAGTATATAAGAAAAGCCTCTGACTACTGGTTGGGAGTTATCTTTTGTTGTTAATCTACATTCCGCTACATTGAATACCCGATTTTCAAACTTTTTGTTTCAACATTATCAAGATGACACAGATCACTCAGGAGAAAGGCGAGCTCCAACGTGAGGAGGCCGGAGAGTCGCCTCTCGTACAGCCAGCCGCAAAGATCGTGAAAAAGCGATCCCTTTCCAAGCAGGTGGAGCATAAAACGGCTGAAATGTGCGACGCCATAGGGAAGAGGTGGGAGCAGGAGCTCGGATCCTTGATGGAAATACTCGGACAGTATAAAGCCAAGGCAATGGAGTACGAAGACAAGATAGAAGATGTCAGCAGCGAATTAGCTGATTTGGACACTCTGATCAAGGAGTGCGAAGACAAGATCACGAACTTCGACAGTAACTTAGCAGAAAGGCAATCTTTAATCATGGAGCAAGAAGATATGATTAAGGAGCTCGAAGATTACTTAGATGACAAGCTCGAACGGATCGCGTTGCAGGAGGAAAACATCAGGGACCTTCAGTCTGAGTTATCAGACAAGCGCGAGCAGATCGAGGAATGTGAAAATAGCACTGAGGAGGACAGCCGCAAATTGGATGAGTTAAACTCTTGGGTTGAGAGGCTCGACGATCTTATTGAGTATAACGAAGAACTCCTCGAGGAGCTCGAGAGAGAAGCATTCGATATGGTCGATCAGAAGAGTGAGCATAGAGATTGCATCAAGGGGATTCGCAGCGTATTAGCTCAATCAGGCCTTCGGATCGGAGAGTGCAAAGCTAAGTTGGAACAGTACAAGTACGAAAAATCGATGCAGGACGAACATAAAAGGGAATTGCAGGAGTGCAAGAACTTTTTTGAACAGAAACAGAAGGAGATTGGTGATAGGCTCACCAATCGTGAACTTGAAATTGGGGAAGAGATCCGTGAAGCGTACACACTCGCGAAGGAAGAAGTAGAGAGGTCGGCAACTTAGATGAATCAAGGGAAGAACGTATGTGGGATTGTTATTCCTCCAATAGGACAAGGAAGGTTATTTTCCCTGTAATGAAAGGTTAACAGGAACTAGAAATATCATGTCCTAGTTCGTACATATGAAACTCATTTTAATATTGGCCGCTAGTCGAACGGTGAAGATGCTTCATATGGCTCCACCAGATTTGGCTGCTCTACTGATAAACTATGGTGCGGACACCGATCTCCAAGATTGTTGCGGGCGGGCCCTGTTAGATTTGGTATTCTTGGGAATAGGTTCTATGGATCTCAATAGAGATTTGATCTGTGTTAAATCTAGTTAGTGCTGGTGGCCTGCCTGCAAATTGTAACTACAATGACATTATCACTGCTCTCGAGGACTTCGAAGTTGATAGATACGATACCAGGCGTTTTCGCGAAAGCTCTGTGAAAAAAAAAGGACATGGAGAGAAGATGAAGGAGTTGTTCTGATTAACTTAGATGGGAGACTTCGGATGAATAAACGTGGAACTTCAGGCTTCAATGTATTCTTTTTCATATCGTCAAAGTGAAGGAAGAGCAAATTTGCTAGCTCGTAGTATAGGACGGTTTAATAGCGGTTTGACGAAGACTGGCTTCCGCTCCTCGTGTTAGCATTGACATCCAATGTGTATGCTCTACAGAGCAGCTTCCTCATCTCTCTTCAACCCCTTCCCATAAAAGTTCCTCTCATTGATGACCTGCACGTCATCATCAGCGAAGACTTTACCCTCTCTCTCAGCCTTGATCCTCAGCCTTCGAATGCGCCTCACATCCCACTCAACATTCCTCGTCAGCCACCAAGTAAGTGCACTCGCCAACCACCCGCCTCCGATCGCCGCTGAACATATCGCAAAGGGCACTTTGTAACCGTTATAGGCGTATTTGGACTGGAACATCTGGGGACCGATAACACCACCAACCTGGCCGACACTGGACTGGAAGGCGAGCGTAAAAGCCGTTCCAGTCGAGCCCACCAGCGTGGCCGAACGCCATGCCCAGAACGGGATGAAAAACACGGCGTAAAACATTGTCCCGAAGACGCACGCCACATAGACTGCGTACTTATCCCGCGTCGAGGCAAGGACGATGAAGAAGGCCAGACACCCGGCGCAGATAGCCATGATGAAGGCGGGTCGGGTGACGTAGGCGCGCTTCATAAACCAGCCGGCGAAGATGATGGCGAGCACAGAGCAACCGGCGGGTGGGATGTTGAGCAGCTGGTTTCGCGGGAGGCCGGCGAAGCCGAGACTCGTGGTAACCGTGGGGAGTTGCCAGCTCAGACCGTAGCCGCCGAGGTTGATGAGGATCTGGGAAAGCATGAACGACCAGATTCGAGGGTCACGTAGCGAGGCGATGACTTCTGAGGCACTGAATGTTGCATCGCTGGTCCTGGGTGCGTTCTCTGATAGCCTGGCTTCGAGATATTCTTGTTCTCTGGGCGTGAGCCACGAGCTAGAACGAGGCGACTTGGGATAATCGGGTAGGACGAAATATACTACCCCTGAAAAAAGGATGGTAATGATGCCTTCGAGAAGGTAGACCCATTGCCACGCACTCAGACCTTGGAGTCCGTCCATGTATGAGATGCCGTAAGCGAGGAGCGAGCCCACGATACCTGAGCAGTTGGAAAAGGCGAACATCCACATGATTGGTTTGCCCATTTCATCCGAGCGATACCACGAGCACAGTTGTGCTGCAATACCAGGGAACATGCCTGCCTCCATCATCCCGAGGACGAACCGGGCGGCGTACAAGCCTTCCTTGTTCTTCACAGCCGCATGGCAGGCCAGCACTGCGCCCCATGTGAGCATGATTCGGAATTGCCAGTTTCGGGGTTGCATTTTCTTGAGCACAAGATTGCTCGGGACCTCAAAAACGATGTAACTGATCTTGGGAGAGTTAGCTCCCGGATAGATATTCAGGCGAGACTTTTCTTACAAAGTATATTGACTGAACCCAATTGTACTGGTCATCTGTCATGCCGAGTTGTATGAGAACATTTGTAGGCTGGCCTACTTGAAGCACTTTGACTGAGGCTGCATTGGTGTAATCAACCTGGCCAATTCGAATCTAAGTTAGAGAAACAGTCTTTGTCCTGTAGCTTTGGAGAAACATACGTTCTTGATGAGATAAATCACGCCTATCAGCCATAGAAATCTCCAGTCAACCTTCCGCATAATTGCCTTATCCTCCTCCGCACTAAAAGTGGCGAGAAAGGCAGCTCGGTCAGTTGCCGCGTCATTGTGAACGCTGTTTGGGGTTTCACTTGACTCTATCCCATCGCCATCGATTGCTATATCTGGTGGCCCCTTAGAATCAGAATGTGCCATTTTCCCTTCGGATGAAACCTGATATTTTAACATGGTTTTAGATTAGGTTGTCGAGCAAAGAAGAGGAAACTTGAAAAGTATATACAAGTGAACAAGAAAATATTTCCCCAATATGGGTCGTTAATAGCCAGCAACCCTCGGTTATATTGTACCGCGATTTAGACTGAAACAGGGTCTCTGCTAGTTTTGATCGCTCCTAATTTCTATGTAATTTACAATACTCTAGGCAAATCACGCAAAGCTGACATCCTGGCGGCCGTTACCTTATCTGTATAAAGTATGCAAGAATCCACCGAAATGACGCAAGCGTAAGGTTATATTCCATGTTCCCCTACCCTTGAACATTGTGCAAGGACCCATCCACGTGACGCAATGTCAGTATGTTATTCCCGAAGCCTTCGTAGTCTCACGATATGTCGGGGTTTAAGTGCTCTTGGCCGCCTGGTTGACCCAATGTTTTGATAAGATCTAGCCATTTAAAGCTAAACGCTGTTGCGTTTCAATTATCGAAGTACAGGCTTGGCTCGGTTGAGACGATGGAGACGGAAGATACCACTTTATTCTTACTTCCTGATGCGTGTGGTAGCTATGATATCCCGAACAAGAATTTCAACCTAGGCAAGGCGTGCCAGTGTCAATCGACAGAGGGTTGTCCTTATTGAACCCGGCACTGTCTCTAGACTCAAAAGAGGTTGTTAAAGCCGAAAAGAGGATCAAAAGATAAGAAAGAGTCGATATCCAAATTACTTTCCCCTTCTTCCAGGTTTTCAAGCGCCGGCAATGCCTGTCCCTCGATGGTAGAAGGGAGCATTGGATCCGTCGAGTTCATTGCGAAGCTTCTCATCACTTCATCAATATCTAGGTCCATGAATCCCGGTACAGAATTATCTTCACCGATCCCGGACCGAGAGTCTGGAGGTGACCGCAAATGCTGTCTATCTTCGATGCGTGGCGTTTGCGTGAGCCTCTCACGCGTGGAGGCCGCCGGCTTCGAGCAATCAAGGCTCACATGCTCAGGGATATGATGGGTCTTAACACCTAGACGCAGAATAAGGCCCTTAAGTATCCTTATTGTCTGTCGTGGTGCGTGGCAAATAGTTTGATGCTCCCCCAATGCATCCAGACACCTCTGAAGGCATTTGTGCGCCGAAGAATCCGACTGCCTCTGAGCCGCTATGCGTACGTGTATTGTGGCACTTACATACGTCGCATAGGACACAAAGTAAGGCGTTGTTGACATACAAAAATGCTCTTGATAGAGCTGCAGAATTTTGTCTATTTCCAGTGCCGCAGTTGCACAATATGAAAAGGCTTGTCCTGCCCCCGATGAGGTCGACTGTAGATGCCCGTCTGAAACGAATGGTCGATGCAGCAGAATGACCATGGAGTTATACATGGATCTTCGCCAACCGTCAGCCATAATGTTCATGAACTAGAAATGTCCTCCCACTTACAATAATGAGAGCGTGTGTGGAAGCACGGATGTGATGGCAGGACTGTCAAGCTGAATTGACAAGTGAGAAGGCAGGCTCATTTGCCAGTTTTCTAGTGCTGCCTGAATGGACTGCAGAGTGCTGGAAAGTTCAGCCGGGTTTGTTGAGGAACTCTTTTCGGAATAGATGCTCTGGATAATTCGGTCCATGATAATGCTGAGCTGGCATAGTTCTCTGAAAGTTGAGACTGCATAAGTAGGGCGAGAGAGTTGCTCTGGGGTTGCAGAATAAGTCAATGTGTTGAAGAGTTCATATTCTTCATATTCATCCAAGAAAAGTATCGGAACGCTATTATCGATATCCTTCAGCCGGGAAGGCCGGCCTTGGTAAATTGATTGCACCTTATCAAAAGCTGAAAGGATCGAAGTTAGTCATTTGAAGAATACAAGTTGTCAGGAAGCTCACCATAGGCCGACCAAAACAGTCGGCGATAAACTTCTATATCTTCTGGAGAGCAACACTCCTTTGAACGTAAACCAGCCGATCCATCGACGTGGATGCCAAGATCAACAATCATATTCACAGCAATTCCCATGTAGTGCCATGACAGACTCCTCTCATCACACCACGTGAACAAGGCGTCTGAGACAATCAATAGGGCTTGTATCGTAGTGACTTCGCTCCTCCAGAGGGCTTCCGAGTTGGAGGCATGGAGATAACTGTCAAATTTGTTTCGAAATGACCAGCCTCGTTGACCGCTAGGGCCGCTGGATTCCACATCTTCCGGCCTAGTAAGACTCTTGGATGCCCCAAAATAAATAGCATTGAGCAGAAGCTTTGAGAAATATCGACCTCCGCAGGCCATGTCTCTCATAAATGCTGGGCGATATACAATAGTCCCTGAATAATATTGGCGGTTCCAAAACAAAGACAGCAGCCTCATACCTAGGTCAGGGGACACGCCATCAAAATCAAGTGAATCATTATTCAAGTTCACAACTTCCATCTGGCCTGTTCTCACGTAAGCGAAATATCTCGTTGGTCAGAGTGTACTCTTCTAGACATACGTTGTCTTGTGGCATCAGCCAAGAGTTGGTTTTTAATCTGTGTCATGGATGATGGTGAGAGCTGTTGCTGTTTCTTAGGCATGTTGAACATCACACTTGAGGGGCCATGGAAAGCAACCTCTTGGGGAGGTTCAGAAGACGCGTGAATGACGGGTTGCGAGACTACAGGCCCGGAACTATGGTCCGTATCAACGGGTTCATGCTCCTCATATGCAGGTTGATCATATGAGCCGATGCCCTGGTCGTGATTAGATATTGTGTTCGCAGCGATGACAACCTGCGTCTCCTCGAGAGCATCCTGTGGGTGTTGCAACGACTGGCGTAGTCGTGCATTTTCCTCCTCTAGCTTGTGGATCCGTGCATTGGAGGGCCTCGAGTATCGTGTGAGAATCACTGAGTTTCACACCAGTAGGGAAGGGTTCATTTACCTGGCTTTCTTCTCTCTCGCGGCATACTTGCAGTCTTCTCCACGCTGACGACAGTTTTCGCATTGAGCCTCTGCGTCACACCGCAGCTATCAGCAGTTAGTGAAAGGGTCCGGGTAGGCAGTGAGACACAACCTACCTTCCTCCTCCGACAAAAGTCACAGGCTGCAGATACCCGCAGCTTCCGCTTGCGGGTGGGAGTGGCTGGCTGGGACGGCATGATGTCTTGGTTCGGGATGATGAGAATCAACCCAAGCGGACGCGACGGATGAGCAAATTCCGCGCTGCTCCGCTGTAATTTCAGGCCTAGACGGAACAAAACGTTCCATCCACTTACTAAACGGCTGACGTAAAGCGGAAACAGCCGGACATGCTGCTACTTTGGCCATTGACAGTACCTATGGTATGAAAATAGCCAAAACTAATATAGTGTTTCATTTTCTACAAAATCCTTGTGGTGTCATTGGATTTGGCATTCTGCCGTATGCGTCGGATGTAATTGCTCTCTCTTTTACCCAAGGATATACTACCACATCTGCGAGCACTTGTATCTAAGCCCAAATGTTGATTCACTGTTGCAACTCCAATGTATCATACACCTGAAAACTCCACTTTCCAAACATACATTTTAACTCCTAATTATCTCATCTAATTAATAATCTTTGATTTCATTTTCATCCTATCTATAGGTTGTCCACACGCACCGGCTGTTCTCGGAAGCAACCCTTAAAATGCCTCCGTATCCGCTATCATGTCAAATTTTGCAGGTCTTATGTAAGGAAACTAGCCAATTTTTTTTCACAAGTATTCTGTTGATTTATTAGCTAAAATAAGGAGGCTTCTAGAAAAGCGAACGCCAACCATTTATAATTCCACATGGGTAATAGGAGCAAGAAACCGAGAGGGACGGTAGTTTAGAAGCAGTGATTCTACTCTGGCTGGGCTTTAAGAAATATCAATTATCTAGAATTTCTATTCTGTGTTTGAGTTCTAGAACAAGACTGAGTTCAAACCTTCCTTGATTTTAGACCGAGCTTCCCCTTAATGACAAAAAGGTCTGGCATTTCAACATAGAAATCAGGAATGCATCCCTGGAATAAGTGAGTAGGACGTAGGCTCGCCTAAATCTCTCTACCTAGCGTGTGCAAGATGCCCGAGGTCGAGCCTTTGCTGGTCCCTGCCGGAATCCCATCCCCTCAGGCTCAGGTTCTGGTAGCTGCGTCAGTCTCCCCAAGAACAACTTCCTCCTGCTCCAGGATTCGCCTCTCAGCCTTGGTCCTCCCTTCCTTGGGGAGAAACTTGAGCAAAATAGGAATGGAAGCCGCGAGAAGGGCCCCGAATCCTGTAAACGCGCCGGTTGTAGCGAAACCCTTGATGAAATTGGGACCATCTCCAGCCGGCCACAGTCGGCTTCCGTATACCGCAGAGAGATTACCGATGGAGTTTACCAATGCGACTACAACAGCTCGCTTTTCCGCAGGCAGAGAAATGACCTCTGATGTCCAGTTGAGAATCAAAGGAAGAGCAGTGTACAGTCCTGCGATGTAGAAGCAGAGCATAGCGTACTGGACCTTGGCATTTCCGACTGTGACGCAGACGATGGTGCAAATGAAGCTGAGACCCAGACAACCAGTGATGTGCCAGCGTCTATCTCCTGTAGCATCGGCAGTGTAGGATAGAATAACAAGAAACACGGCACCAACCATCCAGATGGGAATAGTCATATACTGTGCCATGACGGACGTGTAGCCCATAGATTTGACAATCGTTGGGATGAAATATGAGATTGTGCACGAGCCAAGATCCATGACGAAGAGGATGATGAAGATGTAGGTTCGAGGATCCGCCAGAGCTGCCTTGATGGCCTGCCAGTGCGTGAGTTTGATGCTGTGTCGAGCGACGGTAGTCTGGCGATCGTGCAGCATACGGACAACCGCCAGCTGTCTTTCGTCGAGGCTCAGGCGTTTCGAGGACTCTGGGAAATCGAGAAGAATGAACTTCAAGCAGATGGCAAAGGCGATGGTGCAGCATCCCTCGATAAGATATAGCCATCGCCATCCCCGAATACCTTGGACACCCTCCATATTTCCAGTAATGGCACCTGCAAGAAGTCCGCTGAGGGCACCGGAGAATACCGATGCGGTGAAGAAAATGGAGAATCGTTTTCCTGTTATCAAAGTTAGAAACTGCCGTTGGGCTAGTCTCGAGAGCCAAACCCACCAATTTCTGCCTTCTTGTACCAGCAGGTCATCACATATAAAACACCAGGGAAAAACCCAGCTTCAATCGCACCAAGGAAAAACCGCAAAGCCAGCATTCCTTCGTAGTTTTTGACTGCGGACATGGCTGCACAGATGCCACCCCAAACAATCATGATTCCGGGGAGATACCACGAGGGTCGGGAGCGTGTAAGTATAAGATTCGATGGAACTTCGCAGATGAGATAACCGATGAAGAAGATGGAGAGGAGCATTGCGTATTCTAAATTCATATGTTGTCAGCTGAGGCATGCATACCAAGTGATATGTTTCCTTTGACTACAGAGGCCACATACGATCGTCTGTGAGTGCAAGATCCTTATCCATGCCTGCAACTTTGGCGTTTCCCTAGGTGAAGGTGGTCAGCAAAAATACATGCATGAAGATGTCTTGTAGGAACTCACAATATTCTGGCGATCAATGTAAGCAAGAATGTACATGAACCAAACCGCCGGCATCATGATGAAGTCAATCTTGCGAACCAAGCGCTTTTCAGCATCTGACCCGGGAACGTAGTCGGATAGAGCTTGCTGAAGCTCCATCTCCTCGGCGGATATGTTGGTCTTGATGGCGTTGCCATATTCGACGTCAACAAGGTCATCGGCCTTTGCATCCTTTGATTTGATTTCAGACATGTTGTCTGAGTGATGTTGGTTATCAATTCCGAATTGTCAAGAGGTCAGAACTGCGATGCTCCCAGTAGATTGGATATCCGGGGATGTGCATCGACTCTTATAGCAATGCGACTCTGAGGCCAACCACAGATAAGACAATGATGATGATTTGAACAGAGTATCCACCCAAGATTGGGGACGGTGAAGTTTGACAACAGGTAATGCAAGTCAGGGACCCTGCCCCATTTCCCCGCGTTGTCTACATTTTGTGATTGGCGAGGCCGGGCTGAGAGGAGCGAGTCAAGGCACAGTTCGCATTGGCAATCATGCTAATTCCGGACGTTTCAACCAATAGGCTCAGTCCTTGATAGTGATTACGGAGTACGGAGCTCCTCCTGCCCAATCACACGAAGCCAACCATGGCTCAAGTTGATAAGATTGCCCGGATAGCAACCATCGTACACCGGACCGGGTGCAATGGGCTATGAAAGTGGACGTGCGATATTTGGTAATACCCCTGATCCCCAGTCCCTCCCTCGATAAGGAGCGGGGAATCTGGATCAAGTTTCCCGGTAGTCGCTTGGGAAAGGTAGGACACCACGCCGCCACGAAGAAGCCCAAGCTGACTTAGGATGAACTCTATACCGAAAGCTAGGTAGTGGTGCATACTTTCGTCTGAGTAATGAACACAGTTCCTCTATCAGGAGTAGGTTGATTTATGCCAAACAAGCCGGCCAACTGAATCAAAGGCACTTTACTAACTTAACAAGCAATCCCTGGCGCTGTGACCCCCTGTCAGTCATGGTTAAGCGATGAAACCTGGGGTCGGGGATAGCCCGACCCTGAGTAACATTGCGTGTAAGAACACTGTGATCGGACTTTTCTCCGACACGGCCGAGGTCGCCTTCACTTATATAAGCGCGTTTGCCACTGCTGATTCGTGGATGGGGCGCCTGAGGTGAACTCAGTATATAGCGCGGATGCTATTTTGCCTCCGCGAGTTTAGCCTGGAGAACACTAGTGCCAAGTAGTTTTCAATGGAAGCCTCTTCTTTCAAGTCATAGAACGAGATACGGTCCCGGATAGCTGACATTTCCGATAGCGTCGCTGTTAGGGCATTGATAGATGTTGGTTAGCAGTCATCAGCTTCTCAACTCTACGAGCAGAAACCTCCCGGTCCGGAGACACGTAACATTATCAAGGAGAGGATCATCATCTCCATGTGGGCCTCGAACAAGCGGTAGGATGTAACTGGTACCACTAAGCGCACTAGAACGCTGTCCCACCTCCTTATCTCTTAGCCCATGCCATTCGGTCATACTGAACAGTAGGGGCCGGATGTAGTACCATAAGGGAAACCACCGTATCCGGGAGGAAGATGGAACATGAGATTTCAGTGTATAAAAATCCAGTTTGGCAGCTGTGAATCTGGAGCGATCCAATTAGCGGCACGGTAGAACACCACCCAAGCTAGCCAACGAAGAACCAGGATCTCCCCCGCATTCTTCTCCCAACACACCGATAACCATGTCATCATTTAAGAAGCACGTTGTCTTCGACGTCGTCGGCACTTGTATGTCGTATGATGTTATCTTCGACGCCATTGACACCCGGCTAGGTGACCGACTTCGTGCTGAGTGTATCAAGCCAAAGCTACTTGGCTACACCTGGTTCGAGGCTGCTGAGAGAGAATACACCTATCTGAGCATCTCCGGGCGATACACTCGGTTCTACGATGTGTTTAAAGGGCTGTTCTACCGCATGCTGTGGATGGCTGGCATAGAGGAACCTCGGGAGTTCGCTACCGATGACGATCTCGCATACATTCTAGACCAGTTCATGCAGCTGCAGGCTCGCCCCGGGGTGGCAGAATGCTTCCAAATCCTCCGAGACGCTGGCTTCACCTGCTGGGCGTTCACCGCCGGCGACACCAACAGGGTGAGGGGGTATTTCACACGCAACGGCATCGACATGCCGCTTGAGAACTTCATCTCGTGCGACTCTCTATCTATCGGGAAGCCCGCTCCAGAGTCGTATCACCCCCTGTTGAAGCAATTTGAAACCGAAGAAGCCTGGTTCGCTGCTGCACACATGTGGGATGTCTCAGCCGCCAAGGCTGCAGGGTTAGTACCGATACGATGACAAGCTATTTTGTTGACCGATGCTAATTACCGCGTCATAGGTTCAAGGGGGCATATTGTACGGTCTGGGAAAAGGAGCCATGCACCGAGTTATTTGGTACTATGGATATTATGGAAGACTCGTTTCCAGAGATGGCACGGAAGATTGTAGCTGCCACTAAAACTAGCTAAGAGAGATATTACCATGTAATAAGTGAAGGGTTCATAATAAGACCCATCAACTGTTTTCCCTTAAGACCTTCACCGATCTTGAAAGTGACCCGGACCGGCCCCGGATCTCGAGCAATCGGTCAGCTGGATATCGCTTTGATTGTCGCCTAGTCCTATCCAAATCCTAGACCGACACGGGGACGGTGTTAACATGCGGGGCCGGAAGCTTGGCTCGCTCATCAGGATGGAGCAGGCCCCCCTATTTGCTTCAGTTGGTCCAAATAAAAGAGCCTAAAAACACTGGCACTTGGCCTCTTGACCTTTCTTCTTTCGGCCCAGTCTACTCGGTGAAGCTTCCAAGAAGTTACCTCTGTCCGAACCTCTTCTTTCACTACACTAACACACATCCGTTTCCAAGCCCTCTTTAGCAATGCCTGCAGACAGTCAACAGGGCCACGGCCCGGTGGCAAATCCCGTGGCCTCTTTCTGGGCGACAGAGCCCTTCGCATTGCAAGATCACCAAAGCTCCGCTGATCTTCCCCCCAGATGCGATACCCTGATCGTCGGAGCCGGGCTGGCAGGTGTCGGGACCGCGTATCACATTGTCCAGGGCGGCTCTGATCCAGCTTCAATAGTGATGCTCGAAGCGCGACATGTAGCTTCCGGCGCAACCGGACGTAACGGAGGCCACGTCAAACCTGATACCTACTTCAACGTGCCCAAGTTCTCTAAGCTGCATGGCCCCAAAGTCGCCGCTGAGCTGGCCGCTTTCGAGGCGTCTCATGTTCTTGCGGTAAAACAGCTCGTCGAGGCTGAGGGCCTCGACTGCGACTTCCACCTCACCAGAGCGGTAGATGTCTATCTTGACCCTGCTCATGCAAAGGAGACCGAAGCAGCCTACCGGGAACTGGTCAAGGAAGGGATTGTTGAGCTACATGATGTCGCCTTTATCCCCAAGCAGGATGCAGAGAGAGTGAGTGCAACTCGCATTCCGCAAAGTGTGATATGCACAGCTGTTGATCAAGTACTTAGGTTTCTGGCGTCAAGGGCGCCCAGTGCTGTTTCTCATTTACTGCAGCTCATCTATGGCCGGCGAAACTTGTCCACGGACTGTTGGAAAAGCTTGTCAACAAGGGGCTCCAACTCTATACAACCACTCCCGTCACATCCGTATCACCCTCTCGAGATTCGGATGGCATGTGGGCGGTTCAGACATCTCGCGGCACCATCCGGGCAAAGAAAATTGTCTATGCAACCAACGGCTACACAGGCTCTGTCTTGCCAGAGTACGCAAACAAGATTGTCCCCGTCCGTGGCATCGCTTGTCATATAGATAGCCCAAAGGGTTCCAATACGCCTCACCTCGTCAACACTTACGGCATACGTTTTGACAGCCGGAACAACGATTACCTTATCCCTCGAGCCGACGGAAGCATTGTTGTGGGAGGGGCGAGGCAAAGATTTTGGCACAACCGTGAGAGGTGGTTTGGTAACAACAGAGATGATGAGCTTGTCGATGAAGCCGTCTCATATTTCGACGGGTATATGCAACAGCATTTTCGAGGATGGGAAGACAGCGGAGCCAAGGTCAAAGAAATATGGACTGGAAGTAAGTGGACTAATCTACTCCCAAGTTTCCAGAGGAAGTAAGAGCATCTTACAGCATACTAACGGACTATTCAGTTATGGGTTACAGCTCAGACTTTGTGCCGCACATTGGTGAGGTTCCAGACAAGCCTGGCCAGTTTATCATCGCTGGATTTTCAGGACATGGCATGCCGGAGATTCTATTGTCAAGCAAAGGCCTTGCATCCATCGTTAAAGACGGTACGGCTTTTGAACAAACAGGCCTTCCACGGATATTCAAAACCACCAAAGCTAGAGTTGAGGCTCAAGGTAGTCCCCTGGAAGACTCGTTCAGCGAGCTGTGGGCAAAGACACCCAGCCCGAAGCTATGAACATAGAGGTGCTCCCTAATGAAGGGGAAATTCTATGGCCATATTCTCGGCAAAAAGGGGTGTTAGATAGTTAATCATGGAATACTTCTGTATAAATTCTCGACGGACCCTAAGCTTCCGATTTCGAAATTCAACCCTGAACATCTTTACATAAATAGACTGCATATAGCAACAATACACTGATGCTCATTTACAATGCTTGACCGTCTATAGAGTCCTCTTGAACGCTAAGACATCGACTGTCGTGCGATCTGCCCTTTGAAACACCAAAGGTTCCGGTCGGCTTCAACTGCATGTGGCGTGGACGGAAGTGTCACTGTGTCTGTCGCAGCATCTTCTTGAGTCCGACCTCGGGCCTCCTTCCCCCAGTTCGTAACACTCAGCTACAACCATAAATACAGATATGTACCGTGACAAAATAATCATTCAGATGCATTTCCTGTGTACCGTGACTGAACCTGTTTCTTCATACTCTTGGGCTGAGATACACATATCTTTGAATGTGGACAGAGATGCAACCACTGATCCCCCAACCCAAGTTGATTTCAACGGGTCTGGGGAAGAGATGACATTGATTGATGCCGAAGAAAGATTTATACTGACTATTTCAGACCGTAACCGCTCCACGAAACCCGGATACTTTGTCGAGCCACCAGCCTGGAAAGGGGTTAGAGTAGGGGTTGCTCCAGCTAGATATGGGGGGTGAAAAATAAGCGTACCGGAATAATATTCTGGTAAAGCAAATGCTGAATGTCAGTATCACACTTGCTAATTGACCTTTGCAAAGCGTAATGGGCACCTCCGGCCTCGAAACCGATCATGCTGAGGTTGAATAGAGCTTCTGGTACCATGAACCGCTCCTTGTCGACATAAACGGTCTTTCCATCTGGAAGCTCAAAGGGTGTTTCGACTGACATACCAGGGGCCGAGAGGCGGCCAAGCTCCCTGTCATAGTTTTGAGCCACATAGCAAACCTCAGCCTTGCATTTTGAACCGTCTGCGATCTCGGCGTTGGTGGAAATCGCATATCCACGCTCACCGATGAGTCTGTTGAAGAAGTCTGTCAAATCACGTCCGCCTATATCGAGTTTAGACACGGCATGCTGAAGGGCAAAACCCTCATGTACGGGCACGGCAAAGCTTTGGCCATAACCACAACTGAATACAGTTCCAGAGGCCCGTCCAGATGCGTAGAGAGCCAAGACACTCTGCTTTGCGAGGTAGAACGCAGGCGCCCCGAGGGACTCGAAAACGATCTGTGCTGTTCTCTCCCTGTCATGTTCCGGATTGCCCATCTCTTCAGTCATGAGGATGGGATGCTCCTTTGGGTCAACGTGGAGGTGTCCCTCAAAGACCTCTTTCCAAAGCAACTCCATGTCATCAAAACGGGTGATGTAGCCATTTTCAACGGGGGGTCTAAGTCGGGAGATGCCACGCACTTTCCAGGCTTCTTCACCGACCCAGTGCTGCTTTCCTAGTCCAACTAATGCGCTGACACTGTTGAATAATTAGCGCTGCGCTCTGTTACTGGAGCGGTCGCGTGTAGAAATGAAGGAGGGAGTATTACGATTTGCCATAACGAGCTACATAGGTAGCTAAGCGGTAAAGTTAGCAAATAAATGCTGCAAAATTGGCCCTTTTAGCGATAATTTCTGTGACATAGCAGGAAAGGGCATACGGAAAATAGAGCAAGGAGCCTCTGCACCACTAAGGCCGACTTTGCAGGTGTATGATCTAAAGGTGAGCAGTTTGTCTTAGCCTCTTTACTTGAATGTGATGTTATGGTAAATCTAGGGAATAGAGCTATGATGAGGGATCGTATCAAGGAACGCACCCGTTATCAATTATGATGGTTGGGCCTTCTTGCGACCGTCAGTGGGCTAGACCCCTAGGTATCGGATGCCAATTAACGTACCTATCACTATCGCGGTATCCTAGCCCTTTTGCGCAGCAGGTGAAGGGATAGGAATGTGAGGAGAGATGTTGGAGGTACGTGATCTCCCTTCACTATTGTTTCAGCGGGTGAGTAAGCTGACGTGAATCCTAATGCTGGAGCTAACAATCACACGGATCTCCTATTAGAGCGTAGTAGAATACTTTGGCGCGAGAGGCATATTTCTCTCATTTTGAAGGTGGAGGCTGGTGTGCTTCACAATGAGCGTTCATATTCGAATCAATTGAAAGTTTTAAGCTTAATTTCCATCCTTGATATGTCTAGAATGGCTAAGATATGTATTAATATGCCATCCATATAGTGTACTGCCGATGCTTGACACCAACATAAATAAGCAGAGTTCGTATAGACCAACCAAGAGGCAGGCTTATGGAAAGAGGCCACTAAACGAGTGGGAATCCTGTAGAGGGTAGTGAAAGTAATTTTGTGCATCACAGAGCCATCTTTAAACTGTGACCGAGGCATAGGGGTCCTTGAGCTTTGGAAACAGCTTTTCCTTGGGCAAAAACAGCGCTGCAACGATCACAGCAACACCCGATATGATGCTAAGAATATAAATCTTGCTGATAACATCCGTGATGGCGCTGATAGCCTCTTTCTGCAGGGATGCACCCAATGAATCGAACAGTTGGCTTGAGGTTCCGGCAGCCGCCTTCCGAATCTCCTTTTCGCTGAACCCCATGCCATCCAAAACGTTGGTAAGATTTTTGAACGAGAGTTCTTGCATCATTTGGCCTCCAATAAGCAAGCTCACAAGCTGCCACCCAAGCTGGGAGAGATTCTGCATCGAGCTAACTCGCTGAACGTCAAGTCCAGACCCAGTTTGCTGGAACATCTTGATGCTTGCGATTGAGAAACCTAGGTTGAAGACAAAACCAGTGCCAGCGCCGAGAAGGATGCTGTATCCATAGACATATTGTGGGAGGGTGTCGCTGTTTACAGTGTACATTGCAACACTGCCGGCTGTCATGAGAACGCCGCCAACCAAATATATAGCCCAGCTGGTGGAGTTACGAGTTAGGTATAAGGCAATGTAAATTCGGAGGGAAATAGCTCACTAATAATTAATTTTAGGCAGTAAAGAACCTGAAAGCATTGTGCCCGAGGCTAGAAAGGCAATGAAAGGTAGCAGACGAACAGCAGCTTGCATTGTCGAGTCCCCTCTGGCAAATGCAAAGTAGAGGGGAAGATAGAACAACGGAACGTAGATATTTGTTGCCGAAACAGCCGTCATGACATAGAGAACCAGCTGCGTGGGGTTGAGTAGAACATGTTTCGGAGGCACCATCCGGTCCGCCACTGTAGTGAAGAGTAGAAAGTATTGCTGGAGAAAGGTCAAGATGAACAATATCCCTGTCACAACGAAGAGCGCAATAGTCCGCTTATCGTTCCAGGGCCAAGTAGGACCTGCAAAAGTTAGGACCATGGTAAAAGATACCATGGCCCCTGTGGCCAAGACGAAGCCTGCCCAATCGAGGGAGAGGAGCTTTGTCAACGTTGAACGCTGGTGGTCGCCGCCTGGCTTGACTTTAGGGAGCCAGAAGATGTACGCCGGAGCGCAAATGGCTGCGATAACACTTACTCAAAGGGTCAGCTAAGTAAATTCCTCCAAAATGGGCTACAACTCACAGGTTAATGTAGAAAGCCCATCTCCAAGTGGCGGACGAGGTGGCGAATGCTCCTCCTACGACAGGCCCCAAGACAGCACCAATTCCCCATGCTACGCCCATGCCGGAAATGTATCGTCCGCGCTCCGTATCAGTTGTGATCAGGGAGAAGTAATTCAGGATGCTTTCCCAGATTCATCAGTAACGAACAAGGGCTGAACGGGAGAAGGGAGAACAATCTTACCCAAGAAAGATGCCATTGCCGCCCATGCCAGCAAACACTCGCCCGACAATGAGAACATCCATAGTAGGGGCTGCTCCACAAAGCGCTGATGCCGCCTCGAAGAGAATGATACTGCCAGTGAACATGTACTTGAGATCAAAAATGGCATACAATGCGGCCCTGGAACGGTACCATGTTAGAGGTCTTTTGGTTCGGAAAATCTGTGAAGCAAAGGTTGCCTTACCCAGGTAGAATCGAACAAAATGAACCTAGGGGGAACCCAGTACCAGCCCAAGTAAGGCTCTCAAATTCATCATATTGATCAACCAGTGCGGGCTGAAGATCCGCCACAATAGTACTGTCGAGGCCATAGATGAGGGCACCAATATATAGAGAGGCGGCAGTGGCAGCCCATTTCCACCCATGGATAGTTCTCTCTCTCGTAGCACCGTCGGGTGAAACTTCATTCATGCCCTCTCCGGATAGATATGAAGAGTCGGCAGGGCTTTTGGACGTAGTATCGTTTTTTTCGTCAGAGTCATCGTGAGAAGTTGTCTGTAACTTTTTTGGCGGTATCATTGAAGGCTCCATGATGAAATACGACTAATTGATGAAGATTAGCTGAATTGTTTCAATAAAAGCTTGTGAGATAAACGGTTGTTGAGCGGAGAAGTAATCGGGGATCCCAACCCCTTACTTATGGAACTACTTGGCATATTACAATAAGGTTCCCAGCCGGTCAATTATTGGCGAGTGTTACTAAAGCACCATTCTGAAGCTGCAGATGATTTTGGCCGCACTGATTTTACATGGCGGAACAATTTGTTGCTGACAAATTTCTGGCGGCCAATTTGGCCGCAACAAACTTGCCTCCACTCAAGCACTCCTTTTTCCATTCTCTGGGCATGTCATTCATCTGATGAACTGGACAGATCTGGTGCCTCCGAGCCATAAACTGCTTTCTCTCAGTAGCTCGCTTGAGGGATATTGTGTTCATCTTCAACTATGGACTTATCGCCAGAATTGTCCCCTGGCAAGGCTTCACTCGGCGCCTTGCATCTTTGCGCCATTTGCCAGAAGCCGTTCTTGAACGAATCTTCCTACAACAGACATGTGTTGTATTGCCGCCGAACTAGGTCCAAGCCCCGTGCGCGTCTGAAATCGTGCCAGGCTTGCATCAAGTCGAAAAGAAAATGCAGCGGGCAGCATCCATGCCAGAGGTGCACAAACAAAGGGGCCGAATGTCTCTATACAACATCAACACCAGGGCATATGACCACAGCAACAGCAGGTACATCCAGCGAAACCGGTGATAAGATGGTAGAGAGTACGGATAATGTGATCCAGTCGGTCAACGGTCAGGCTGTGAACAGCAAAGGCCAACACTCCACTCCGAGCGGGGACGAAGATGCCATTGACTGGGATTATCTTAACTTTGAGGCCAGCGAGATGCATTTGTTAGGTTCCTCTCTGATAGACTCATCTTTGTCATACCAGTACGAGTCACCCGAGTCCATGATGCCTAACGAGCTGCTTCCTCCCAGGAGCAATACGGGGATCCTCGACACTTGTCACTCTACTCTGGCTTCCCCAAACGGGCTCTTGTTATCTGATCAAGCGAGCCGCGATAAAGGCGAGTGCGCGGTGGCGGGTTCACGACAATCTTATTCTGAGCTTCTCTGTTGTATTCCAATGAAGGATCCCATCTCAAATTTCACTGCCAACATCGTCATGCAAATGCTTTGCGCGTTTCCTCAAATGATGCTCCGCCGGGAAACATTCCCTCCATTCATACACGGGCACTGGCATTGCACTGAATCTGGCTCGGTGGCTCCTCTACCTAAGCCACTGGTAAGTTGTATGGGGCTGGCTCAAGTCTTTGCCTCATATAATGTCGACACTCGGCCCTTCCTGTGGGAAAAGATCAGAGAGGAGCAACGCTCTTCAGCTGACAAGGTTTGACAACAATCATGGAATGGAAATGAATGAACCTACTAAGTCTAGTTTCATAGGCATATCGACGGCAATTTTCGAAGCATGATCATCTCGCAGCCATTCAAGCCCTCCTTATCTATATCATGATGCGTGTTGTGGATTGCTCAAAGACAGATCTTGACCTCAACCTAGAATTATTGATAACATATCAGGTGAAGAAAGCTTTCCAACTCACCTCCTATATACTTTATTAACAGATCACAGGGTCTCTGCGATAATTTCAAAGATGTGTGTAAAGAGCCTTTTTACCAGCACGAGCGGGCTTGTCTTAGTTCCAGCTGGGAAGACTGGGTATTTGCTGAATCTAGAAGAAGGTGACGTTTAACTCTGAATCTGTCCTATCCCACTATTCTATTTCACTCATTGACTCATAAAATGCAGGACAGCAATCGTTTGGCTATTAATGACACAGATGATTCACATCAAAATAGGTGTGCCATGCGATTCATTTCCAAGCTTTAGAGATGTCCCGTTGTCCTCGCCAAAATCGCTCTGGGAGGCGAGAACGCGCTCGCAGTGGGAGAAAGAATACAGAATTTACAAAGATTCGCCGGTGGGAGGTCTAGACGTGTTTGGAGATCTTTATGATGCTTGTAAGCACAAGCATGTTCGCGAAAACCAATTAAAGCTCAATTCTTGGAACTCCACAGTCGATAATCTCGGTAGTCTGTTGAATCTCGGTGCTGAAATTATATAGAGACTGCAAGCTGCCTGGCATCACTGGTTCGGCACTTATCATAGACAAGAAATTCTGAAACCTATTTTTGAAGCTTCGATAGCTGACTTAGTCAAATAAGGCGTTTCTTCTCAAGCCTTACAAGTCTGATGTTGTATTCACCGAAATCTTCTGAATGTCAAACAGCTTGAGAGAGGGATATATTGGTTGTTTGACAGCAGATGAGCATCTCTCCCTTTTCTGACTCCCACCTCCACTCTCACCGTACCACGGTTTCGGAACCTCTATATCGCATATCTATATTCCTTGTTGTTTTCCATCCCTTCCGCATGTGGAAGCTCACCAGAGTCAAGCTTGCGATTAATGCGTATGTAGTACTGTCTTAAAATCAAGGACAGCACAATATAACCAGCCTGGCATACCGCGGCGGTAATCAGCGCCGGGCGATAGACTGGTGCATCTTGGTTCCGAAAGATCAGCGAGGAAACGATTCCAGCCAGGTTCTGGGACATGTAGCTCATCCCCAGCGCTACGGCTCGCCCAGTCGTAGTTGGAATATTGGAGGAAAGCCACACGGGAGTAAGAAGGCCAGGAGTAAATACCCCAAAGGTCAAGAGGAATGTCAGGAAGTATCCTACTTCCACCAAGTTGACGAGGTCCAACGTGCCAAGGAGCACAAACCCAATTAGAGACACGACGAGAGTGCCACTGGCATAGAGGGCTCTCTGAGCGTACCGATCCGAGAGGAAGCTAGAAGATAATAACACTACTGCTGAAGATAAATTGGGGCCGATGGTGTACAAGTTGGCCTTGGCGGTATCTTGTGTAAGCCTCTTGATGATGACAGGCAAGAAGTTGGACGAGCTCGAGAAACCGACGCCATGAAGGAAAGCGAGAGCTGCGAATACCCATGATGGGCCATGGAGGAGCTGTTTCTTTACATCAGAAGCTCTCAGCTTCTTGTCTTCGTCCTGTGAGTCCTGTTGCAATCGATACACCGCCAATGCTTTCTCCTCTTCAGAAAACCAGCGACACTTTTCTGGGCTCCTTGGCAAGACAAAAAGAAGGGCCACCGCGATGCCAATCGTTATGGATCCCTCGATGATGAACAGGTATTGCCAGCCCTAGACGTTTGTCATTTAGTTTGAGCTTTTGTAATTAATGTAAAACCCGGGTACTAACCTTAAGTGCCTTGTGCCACTGAAATACACCCCAAGAGATCAACCCGCTTGTAGCTGACTGTCCCATTAAGTTAGAGAAGAAAGACTTTGGCTGATGGGAAGGCTTGGTACACACGGCAATGACGCCCATTTGATAAAAAATGGCAGTTCGGAATCCAAGTTCCCGTCTGGTATAAAATAAGGAGCAGTAGTACACCGCGCAAGGAAGAAAAGCAGCTTCGAAAACACCCATGAGAGTTCTACAAGCTACAAAGTCGCCAAAATTTCTTTCGGGGATTAGTATCTTGTGTGTGTTCGTTGCAGCAGCTGCGACATACCTCGAAGCCACACTGGCAAGGGTACAAGTACCCCATCCGGCTATGAGAATGGGCATGACAACAGCCGGATTGTATCTCTTCGCCGTGATTGTCCATGGGATATTCATCAATGAATACGTAATGTAGAATGCGACGAGTAGTAGATTGTACTGGTTTCCTACCATGCCAAGGTCGGCTTCAATGCCTGCCGTCTTCGCATTTCCAAGATTGGCACGATCGAGTGTATGTGTATAATATGCCAAAGCTAGTTGATTGAGGTCAGTTCTATGTCTAAAGTGTTAAACGCTCTCGTGATGATTCCACTTACACAGAATTGGCATTAGAATTAGATCAGTCTTCCGAACAAGGCGGCGCACAGATGCTGGATCCAACCTTGGTGTCTCATCTCGAGAGTCAACATCTGTTGACTCAATCCCGTTTGGGAGCTTTTCAGATACAAATTCGGACATTTTGCGGTCGTGGTCAGCGCTCTCGGGCTGAGGGATGTGTGAATGGGAGAATTAAAAGCCGATGCACGAGTGACAGGTACCGAACAATCGGGAATTTTCCCCCCCTCGGAACCTAGTTATACCTCTCAAACCGTTTAATCATTTTGCTTGACATAATAATATCAGTACCCACTCTCAACCTGACTCGGGCAAGCCTGCCATAATCCTCCGTTTCGAGCTTGGCTAGACTCGACGCACTAACTCTCACCAATCCAAGCTTTTCATAAGGCGAGAATGGGGAAGGTTTCTCAATAGTGGCTTGGCCTTATTAGAAATCAACCTGGGAGTTATTTTCTAGCAATAAATTCCTCATACATCGGAGATTCAAGGGTAGCCCTGGGAGGAGGAGAGCCGTATCGTGCTTCAACTTAAAATGATGCCATACACCCGGCAACTATTGGGAATAGTTCGGTAATAACTACTCAGCGCCACGTTGTCGGGACTGTGGAGAATATAGAGCTGCTTTCCGGGGTATTATCAATTGCACAATTCAAGTGTCCGATCACCCAAACCCAACATCTAGATCTAATCAACTTCTTATTGGTTAGAGTACCATCCTTGGCAGGCCTCAAACCCATAGTAGGTTGCAAGTTGTTGTCATGAGTCAGTAGGTGACTTTTTCCGTAGTTCCGGCTTTCTCGTGCTACTGTATAGATATATTGCAGTCCAGGGATAGTCTTTTCAATACGCTTGTTCTACGCCCCCTTCTTACTTGCCTCGACCAATTTTCTACAACAGATGAAAATTTTACCGCCCTAACACGCTTGCCAAAATGGGACTCAAGTTGCCTACCCCAAGGCCGCCGACTTCGGGGTCATCCGGCCTCCTGGCTAGGGCACTCCCCTCCGGAACTCCGTTCCAGTACATGCTGACTCTATTCGTCGTGTCTTTCATCATCTACCTGGTAGTAGGTGAAGTAGCACGGTATCGTTCCCGTATCCCCAACCTACCAGGACCGCGAGGTCTTCCGGTAGTTGGTAGTCTGCCTTGGCTCAGAGGCAAAGTTCATGCAGAGCAGTACCGTCTATGGTCACTCAAGTATGGAGACGTCTTCCAGGTTCAATTGGGTGAGCGAACCGCCGTGATAGTGAACAGCACTGCAGCTGCTCGGTCCTTGTTCCTTGGACAACGAGAGGCGATGAATTCTCGTCCCTTATTCTACGTTCTCCATGGGAAAGTTCAAGGGGGCTCAGCAGTCACTAGTATCGGGACTAGTCCCTGGAGTGACAGTTGCAAGAAACGTCGCAAGGTGGGAGCTACAGCCATGAATAAGGTAGCAGTTGACTCCTATCAGCCAGTACGTCTCCAACAGCCTCTCATATCTTAATCCACGAGCCATATCTAATGAGCCAAACTAGACCATCAACGCTGAATCAAGAGGATTCATCGCGGATCTTCTAGCCGCCTCCCTATCAAACGAAGATCATATTGTTGACTTTCGTGACTCGGTGCGCAAGTACGCAATGAATCTAGTTTTAACTCTAAACTACGGAACCAGGTAAGAATCAACATATGCCATGATCCTATTGTGGCACTTGTTGGCTGACTATTCTACCGACAGAGTTGAAAACATTAAACAGCTACGCGGAGACACGATTTTTGCCGAAATGGTCCTCGTCGAGTCCGAAATTTCTCGACTTCGCAACGTCTCTCAAAACTACGAGAACTATATTCCTCTGTTGCGACCTATCGGGAAGATTCTGTCCTGGGTTGGAGTCCGTGACGACAAATATTTGGCAGAGATCGGTAAACGCAGAGTTGGATATCATAAGGCTCTTTTGGAAAATCTGAGGTCTGAAGTTGCGGCTGGCACAGACAAACCCTGCATCCAAGGCAATGTACTCAAAGATCCTGAAAGCAAGGGCTTGTCTGAGGGCGAGTTGCTAAGCGTCAGCTTGAGTATGATGGCAGGAGCTGATACCAGTCAACCCACCGTTGGATGGGCTCTGCTGCTTCTTTCACAGAGACAGGATCTGCAGCAGAAAGCTTATGATGCGATTGTTGAAACTGACGCCAGCATACTCAGCGCCGCAGACGTATCAACGTTCAAAGTAGAATATGTCGACGCCTTTACCAAGGAAGTCGGTCGTTATTATACAGCTCTAAAGCTTGGCCTCCCAAGAGCTACTCATGATGAGTTGGAGGCAAACTGGAATGGGGCCACCATCCCATCAAAAACCCTTGTGTTTCTCAACGCCTGGGCCTGTTCGCAAGGTAAGAAAGCAAAATACTCTCAGCGGGTTCAATGCTAACATGGTTCAGATCCTGTTCTATTCCCCGAACCGCTTGTATTCAGTCCCGAGCGATGGATCAATGCTGGCACCACGGCCACCACGCACCTTCACCAATACGCATTTGGCATAGGGGGCCGCATGTGCATTGCGAACCACCTCGCCCACAAGGCATTATACACAGCATTTTTACATTTGATTTCTCATTTCAAAGTTCTACCTGCTGTAAACAACCTCAATGACCCAACTACGATCGATCCACTGGAAGGGCTTTTAGACAAGGAGTCTTTTGTTGCCACTCCCAAAACTCAGTTCGTTCGGCTAGTCCCACGAGACGTTGCCAGAACCAAAAGTATTTTGCTTTGAGACCAGGCGCAATACATACGTGCCCGCTTGGCAGTGACGGAACCAGATGAGCATCATGCATTCCATTCTCATGATGGCAGCACAGGTTGATCAGAATCGAAGATAGACAAGATGTATATATAGCTTCGACTGATAACAAGATTCTCACTGATCCTGAAGTGTCCCTTGCATACTGTCATAACGTCATAACATGGCTTTATTCATCGTACATCTAGCTTTTCGAGTCTCAGCTAAATTCTTTTCTCATGTTCTTTTTTGCTTTACGGAAAGGGTGTATCAAAAATCGGGCCACACGTGGCTTGTTGCACGTTTTTTTTTAACCAAATTACAGTCCATACGCAGACCTTCAACTCTGTCTAAACGTTAACAGTAGTCAGTGAGGGAGCTATACGGTTATGCGGCAGCTGCTGAAAAGAGAAAATCAATTTGATTCTATACCCAGTATTACAACATATTAAACTTCAGCCTTTTTACCCGACTATGAAGCTTGTGCTCGACCGTACATATGGTTCCATACTAACAATGACTATGCCAAGTCAAATGTGACACATCGCTACTCAGTCCTTCTCAAAGTTAAATCGCTCTTTAAACCTTACCAATTACACACAAAACCTAGGCATAGGCATCAGCTCTCCACAAACTCTAACAAGGGCTGACCAGTATATAACTTGGCCACGGGCCCCAAAGGGGGATGCTCATTATCCAGAATCACCCACAACCACCTGACCAAGCTACCACCTCTCCTCATCATCGCGAACCAGCAAGACACTCCGGCCAAATCAGTCAAAATGAAGTTCTCCCTCGTCGCTATTGCCTTCGCTGCCGTCGTGAGCGCCCGGAGCCGCTCCGACATCCCTGAGTGTGCCCTCGGCTGTCTCGACGATGTTGTCAAGTCCAAGACCAGCTGCTCCACCGACGACTTTGCCTGCATCTGCAAGAACGTCGAGGCGTTCAAGGGCGACGCCGCCTCTTGTGTCATCAAGAAGTGTGGTGCCGAAACTGCCCTCAGTGCGTTCTCCCCCTTCACTGGCCCTCTCCACTGACGAACGCGAAGAAAGCTAATAACTCTCCCTTGGAACAGACCAGGTCATGCCCGCCATCCAGAAGATCTGTGCCGCCGTCGGCGCTTCCCCCGGCAGCTCAGCTACCTCTCGCTCCAAGCGATCATACCATGCCTAATCTATAGTTTCTGCACGTCATGTACTGCATGGAGTCGATCCGGCGGAGGCGGCCCTCGAAACTCAATGTCATTTAAGGTTGTATTCGTGTTATTTTGCACGGGCGCGGGCGGAAAGTCTGTTAGGTCGGAAAATCTGGTTGTTCTCACTTTTTGATACAAAATTTAGTTACTAAATAGGCATTTGGTAGGCTTTTGGCATTCACAAATCTAGAAACGACTATGGCGGCAATTACCGTGCTGCGATCTCTAACGCCATCGATTCAACCAATATTCAGTTACCTTTTACAACCAATGTCTCAGCTATAATTAAAGTTAAGTGCTACGTTCTGTGCATGTTTTTAGCAATGGTAGATTTGTAGCATGGCCTTTGCATCTTCTAGATTCTTCTTATGATCAAGCCTCGAGCTCCTTCTTGTTGTCCTGGGTGGTAGAGTCGGGTTTTGCCTGCTGTACAAAAACCTTGTACCACCGGCCATACAGCAGGTCTGCGGTCGTCTCTTTGACCCCCTCCCAGTTCTCCTTAACGAGCTCCCTTGTAGGCCTTGAGAAGACGTCCTCAATCTCTTCCAAAGTCTTGTTCTTAGTCTCGGGCATGAAGAAGATCTGGTAAACTTCGCCTAGCACGGCAATGCCGCCGTAGAAACCCAGAGCCAAACCAGTCTTAGTCATCGCAAACTGCATAGCCGAGAAGTTGTAGGTGACGACGAACGAAGCCAAGAAAAGAAGAGCATCAGAGGTCGTAATTCCATAACTACGCAGATAGGTGGGATACACCTCGGCGGGGATGACCCAAGTTAGGCATGCGTAGGATCCGAAGAAGCCCATGTAGATGACCAGGCCAGTTAGGTACAAGCCTTCCGCTGCCGGTAGATTGACTTTGGGGTCGAACTGATAGCTGATGCCGATGAGGACAAGTCCAATGAAGAATCCTGGCAGCATTGTGATGGCCCAGAAGCGTCGGCCGAATCTCTCCATTAAGAAGATGGCGGGAATTGTACCAAGCAAGAGCGAACCGCCACCGACAAGAGACATGTAGTTGGCCTTCTCCTCGTCGAACCCAATCTGGTTCATCAGAACGGACATGTAATACATAATGGCATTTACACCTGTCAACTGACCGAGAAGAATCATAATGTTGGCATAGACAATGGCTCGGCGGGCGCGAGGGACCCTGAATGGAAGTTAGCATGTTTTCAAAACTGATGATGCGAAAAAACGTACGTGAAGAAATCCATCCAAGGGAATCGGCGATTTTTGGCGCCTTCTTGGACTTGGGTCTCCTCTTGGTTATTCGAGACGGCCATCATGTAGAATTCCTCGCGAGCCTCGGGAAGCGAAAGGTCTCTAATTCGCTTCCAGACTTTGAAGGCTTCCAATCTCTTCTTCTTGTGCATGAGAAACCGGGGACTCTCAGGCAGAAAGAGCATACTGGCAAAGAGAAGGTCAGATGGCGTTGGATAACGAGGGGTTCTAAGGAGGCTTACCCGAAGAACATGATGGTGGAAAAGACAAGAGATGACCCAAGAATATACCTCCAGTTGCCTGGGACGCGGAGGAACATGGCTGCTACAGCATATCCGAGGACTTCTCCAAGAGCGATATTGAACTGGTACAAGGAGACCAAATTGCCTCGGATCTTGTGCTCAACAGTCTCGGCCACGTAGACAGGCACTGTACCACCCTCAAGACCTACTCCAAGACCAAGGATGACACGAGAAGAGACAATCATACCAAAGTTGATGGATCCAGCCTCCAATGCGGCACCAATGGTGTACAGGATGATTGAGATGATGATAGCCCACTTTCGGCCAAAATATTCGTTGGTAGGTGACAGCAAAAGCGCACCACCAACAGCGCCCAAAGGCATACCGGAGTTGACCAGACTGTTCTGGCGCGTTGATAGACCCAGGTCCTTTGGCAAGTACAGGTTTGCACCGCTGATCAAGCTCTGGTCTAGGCCGGAGAGCAAGCCTCCCATGGAAGCAAACGCCACAAGCAGCCAGGTGAAGTACTTCGGGTTATCAAAGTGGAGTTGGAAGAAGCCAGTCTTCAGGCCACCGGCAGCCTCAAGTTCGGCCTCCATCTCGTTGATGAAGCCATCGACCTGAGCTCCGCCGGCTCGAGCAACCTCGAGGGCCTCGACCTCGAGCTTTTTGTGAGTCCTGGTTGAGACCGAATTGTGACGTGAATTAGGAGACATTGTGGGCAGCTATCGAAATAGTATGGCTTTGATTTGTCTCCCCATGGTACGGTACAACTCTACAACCCGGGGCATGGATCTACCCCAGCCTACTTATAATAATCCCCTCACATCTCTCAAGCAGGGGAGTCTGGAGCTTCTAGAAGCAAGCTCAAACCACAGCGCGATTTTAAAAATTGTTCATGCATTGAGGTTGATGCTGCCTGTGTGGGAAGATTTCCAATGATGGCATATGGTATATCACCGAGAATCACGCCGAGCCAGTGGTTCCCGAAGCCGTCCGCGACTCGCGGCTCCATCCGGTCAAGTCTCCTGGGCCCGGAACCGGGAGCCGGAGGGAGCGTTCAAGAATGAACCTCTCTTGATCGACCATTTCAGCCATCTGCTTGATGAAACTCCATGGAGTTGTAGAGGTGACATGTTGTCACTTTCCTGGCTACTTGGGTAGAGGCTAGGATAGTTCAGGGTACATTTCAGGCGAGGTCAATCGCTCCTGGCGTTATGACTAGTTGGTGGTCCTCCTGATACCTCTCAACCCAGAACCAGCTCTTCAAGGCGCATCAGTCACACTCACAACAATTTGATTCTTCTGATTTATTTGATGCCCGCAAAAGTTTTACATTCGGTGATATTCCGTCACTGGGTCTTGCTAGCTGCCGACTAACATCCGGTTTGCCCCATTGTTAAGCTGCGCTACAACCTCAAGATGCCGTTCGAGCCGTGGCCCCATCAGTGACCTCAGTGACCGTCAATGCTGTCACCAAAAAGCGTTTGAGCGCACGGGGAAGCCACATCCATCCTTGTTCGTCAAATGGCGGTTTTTGATGTTCTGGAAATTTTCAATCTGAGGATATCAAGCATGAGTCAGTTGGGTGCCAACAGCACAGTGGATCAACCCGTGCCAGCCGGTGACTTGTCGCAGGTCACCAGTCAAATACTAGAGTAAAGAATAAGATACAAATACCTTGGCCGTTTGTATAAAATAATCATCATCCTAGCTTGTCAATACGCGTCGTGTGGCCTCATATAGTTTTGGAAGGTTAGCTCAAGATGGACAATTTCAAACTCTACAAAACACATAACATGTATGACATGATTATTGACAAGATATTGTTCTCTTGAAATCACTCATTGAATTAATGATCTATACATCTCATGTTTGATGGTTCAGAGTGGAGCGTAATTGATATGCGCATGCTTCGACAAAAACGTGGTTCTCCTCCGCGGGCAGGGAGGGATATGATAACCTCTCATGCTCCACTCACGGGCCAAAAGCCCAAAGAATCGCCAGACGACGTTCCTTAATGACATCACCATGCATGGGGGAGAGTCATTAAAGCTCTGGCGGAAGAGCTAGAGGTTGCTTGGCGTGGATATGCCCGACGACATGTCACTAAGGTTGAAAAAATCTATGCCTAGTTGGGTTCCTGTAGGCTGTGAAACGAACCAAGCCACAGCCCTACATAACGCTCAAACCGCAGCCGAGTGTTTTTGAGATCTACCACCAGCCTTTTATCTCTTCAGAACGCCCTCAGCAGGCGTCTAAAGATCATCAGTGCGTTCTAGCTACGGAAGAGTATCGGTGATAAGAACAACTTGAATTAAATTTCTCTCTGTGTGATCAGTCTTCACATTTACACTTGCAAACTTGCATTACCCCGAACTGCCTGAAACCTCAAAGATCTCGTGCCGATGTTCATGACTATTCAGCAGCGTCATTGGATGTGTTGGCGAGACACACAATATTTTCAACCAATGCTTTAACAGCAGCCTCTGGGGTTCCGTCTTGGATTCTCCTATTGCTGACCAGAAAAGGTTTCGGAAATCCGGCTGGGACATCTTCTCCTAGAGCCATCAGGGCAGCTGCCTCTCCACATAGCCAACATTTATCCATGCCGTGCCCGCTGAATCCCGCAGCTATAAACTCTTCGTTCCCATCTCGGCCAGTCATTTCTTTAGACAGACGTCCCACAAATGGAAACAAATCCGCCGTAAATCCCATGATACCTGACCACATGTTTTTGACACTGGTTGGCCCAGCATTGTGGAAAATTTTCGAAGTGATAGCGCTCAAGTGATCTCGCGCGGAAGAGGATATTTTCGAGTCGTCACCGTTCAACATATCTTTTATCGGCTGATGCTCTCCTCCAATAAAAAGATTCCGACTCTTGGGGTTTTGCTGAGCATACCAAAGGTTCACTAAAAGTTCATCTGATTTCTTGTCATAGCTTCCCAAACCAGTACTGGTCCATGAATATTCCGCTCCGGACTGAGGAAAGGACGGTCCAAGTTGTTGTTCAGACATAGTTCCTCGTAGGGGATAAAGCTTCCCGACGAGATTCGGCAATAGGTTAGCAGTATACCCATTGGTACAGTGTATGACCTTGGAAGCTCGAATAGTGCCCCGGGGAGTGGTTAATCGGTATCCGTCTTTCCCCTGCCAAGTCTCTGGCTCCACTGACAGTACTGGAGTTTCAGTTTCGAGCGTGATAGATTTAGGATGCTTGTCCAAGATCTGTCTCCAGACTGCAACCACCAATCTGTAAGCACTCAGTGCTGCAGCGCCGTATTGTTTCATAAATCCCACTCCGTTGGCGTATGAATAGTCGTTCTAGAAATTCAGCCTGTTAGCAAGCAATTACAAGTGGGAATCTGAAATCACATGCCTTTGCAATGTCCTTGTCTGCTGAGACTTCAATCTGGATCGCGAAATCGGGACCCATCGCCTCAGTGAATATTTCTGCAGCGCGTTTGCTTCCTTCCCAGGACTGCGCATCGGAGAGAGAGGCTGTAGCCACCACATCACGAAACTCGACAGTGTCTTGATCAGCATCACTGAGACCAGAGACCACCTTTCTAAGGGTGGATATATTCTCTGCCGAGAACCGCGCAATGTCAACGGCATCGGCGAGACCGAATTCGTCTACCAGTTCAGGAAACAGTCCCCATGTGTCGGAGATGAGGTGGCCTCCATTGCGGCCAGTTGCACCACTGGCTGCCGTACGGGCTTCAAGAACCGCAACACGCATCGCAGATCCAGCCTGATGGCTGACTATAGCACGGGCTGCACTGCATCCAGTGATGCCCGAGCCGATGATAGCAATATCCACCTCCTTTGGAAGAACTGCAGACCGAACATTGGACACAGAATCAGGTGGACTCTGCCAAGATGAGATTGTGGGATTGGCCTTTGGGAGACCTGGAGGGCAGACAATCGCCTCCTTCACACACTCATATACGCCTCCCATCTCGTCAGTTGGGGATCGATACGGTTTATCTCAAGGGGGTGCCCTTTGCGGAGATCTTACCAGATGCAGTCATTACTCGTAGCCCGGGAACCGATGCTCGTGATCGAGAGAGAAGATCAATTTGTTGTAAGGATAGGGACTGAACTACACCGACATCGCGCGTGTCCTCAACGTTCAGCAGCAGTCGTTAAGCATTCACCGCCCAGTCCGACAGATTCCGTGAGATCCCGAGGTGCATGCATGAGGAGAGTTTTGCAGGGAGGGGTTTGCTGTCCCATCATTCGCATGTGGCTGGCGGGGTAATTCCCCATCTCGCCAATTTTCCTGTAACAGGGTGGAAATGGCAAGAGGCTATTTGAACGCAAGTCACATGCAATAAGACGGAGAGAAAGAATTTTTTCGGGGATTATAGAAACAGTTCCATAGGTGTCGGGCGAAACATGTCTTTCATCCTCATGCTATTGTTATACGGATGAGAGTTTGAGAACAAAGTGAAAACAGCAATGAAAGATGCCACACCCGTTATTTCGGTAAAAGAAAAAACGTTACTAACCAAGGCTACGGTCACGTGGAAGAAGAACTCTGTAAACCTACATACCGATAACTCACTTACCATCAAGACGAGCCACTCATCGAATAACTATTTGTCCTACCCTCTTTCATCTGGCTTCACACTCACTAGGAAAGGTGGTGGAAGGGATTAGGGCTTGAAAGAAGATATTTTTAACAATATACCTCTTAGCTTTTAAAAACGCAATGAAAGAAAACACAATAAGAGGCCATTGTCATATAATATATCATGGGTCCAATATGGCCATTATTCCCATAACGTCGACCGAGATGTAGCTGTGGTCATCTTTTAATCTTGTCATTATAGCTCCCTCCAGTCAGAAGTGTCCCATTTGGCATGAGCTTCGAGAGACTTTAAACCCTTCATTGTCATCATACCCTTCAAGCACTATGAATAGTCCCCGGAGCACTCCACATAGGCTTCCTACCTGGCTAGCAGTTGAAAGGGAGACAGGAAGCGCCGAACAACTAACCCCATACCACTAACGACGTATTCTTTTATGGCACGAACTGCATTCCTTGATGCTGGTTTTTGGTGAGAGAAAAGGTATGAGATCAGCAGAAAAGTCAGCATTTGTTCTGAGGACATTGCCAAAACCGTCCCGATTGAGAAGTGTATCCAGGTGTAGAAGGGAGGTTTCGACTACCAAGTCGCGAAGTCCTCTGTCCTCGGCAGGCGTAGATTCATATACGACATTGATAGCAAGTGGATACTCGTCCATATTCCAACCAGTGGTGATAGCTGTGCAGAACCTGTCCTTGGAATATTCTTTCAGTGTCGGGATGTCGTACTTGTCTGCAATCTGGTAGACCTGGGCGTCATAGACCATTGACGAATGACCACGGGTGTTGTTATAATTAAAGGAATACATGTACCGTAACATGGATTCCACGATACCTGGGTCAAAGTCCTGGATCTCTATTCTTCTCTCGATACTTTCCTTTAGAGTAGTCAGCGAATGGTATCTGTATCATGCAGCCACGCCATACCTTCCAATTGCCATTGAGCTGCGCCTCGAAATACTTGGAGTGACATGCTAGCACTAATCTGTGCACCTTGAACTCTTGGTCTTCACACACAATGACAACGTCGGAGAAAGTGTCGGTGTTGAAGTAGTCGCTAATCACGTTAGGTAAAAACGAATCGAGGCTAAATTAGATGGCATACTCATTCAACGACGATAAGAATTTCTCGAATCCCTTTGGGGCCATTTTGGGGCAGGAATCTGGCGATGGAGAGGCAACGGAGTGAATGTCTGGCACTGATTCAGGAATGTCTGGAACTGGATCAGGAGTGGGTGGACGTTGCCGAGAGATTTGTGGCGAGGACCCAAAACGTCTCCCAAATTTTGAAGTCATATTCTTCTTCTTTTTGACCATTTCTTGAGAAAAGGAAAGCCACTCGTTCAGAAATATAATATGGTGTGTTTATACCAGAAGCATTATCTTCTCTTCCATGTGATTGGTCTGCTCAAGGAGGGCCTCCCGCAGAAAGCAAACTGTAATTGACGTCAATGATGAGCGGCGTCCAATTAGACGGCAGCTAAAGCAGCCATGGCGTATTGAATGGAAGCAAAAAGGGCCTGTAGCACCAGATCATTTGTCCCTATCAACATCATGGGCAACTACATAGCTAAGATAAGGGCTGACCCAAACGCCACAAGAGGTGGGGTAGGGCCGTGAATTCGACAGAGCGATGATCGTTGGTAATTTGGTAAGGTAACAGAAGTATGATGAGGAAGTGATTGAAAGTGGTTAGAACAGGAATTAAGAAAAGTCGGGAAATCTCATCACCGTGTTGCCCACTCATCGAGTGTTCTCGGTCATATCTAGGAAGGGGAAGATGAAGAACAGGGGTCGGTCCCGTCCGAATTAGAAAACTCCGGTCGAAGAGGTGCCTGATGGCGGATCTTAGTGACGCACGCGTGTAGTTGTTGATAATAATAATAAGCGAAATCTGCCTAGTCAATTTTCTGCCCTACGCCCACTTCCCTCCCTTCTGGCTGAGAATGGGAATTCCGACGGACACGGATGTCCGTACCGAAAGGAATGGTCTCGTTTCATGGAGGCTGTAATGGTAATGGATGGCCCTACAGGGCTGTTGGTGCGCCGATTATGCTCACCGCAGCCCATCATCCACACGCTCTAGCCGCCAATGATCCCGGCATGCTTCGTCGTAGAAGGGACGAATCTCATCCCAAGGCATGGCCGCGTGGGGACTGCCTGCTAAGCCTCCAAAATGGTGACGTTTACGCTTACTGTGGCTGCATTAGACCCTCGACAGCTCATCTCCAAAGGGGGGCACAGGGGCCCAAACGATCTAAACGACGCTCCTTCGCACTCGCATCGTTGCAGACTAATGAAAGACTTGCTGACATAGCAGCTTCTACCGCCCATGATTGGCTAGCTCGCTATTTAAGCCTTCGGTCGGACAGATTAGACACCGGTTGTCGTAACCGACTCACAGCCCAGCCCCGTCCGAGTCCGAGAATCGATGTTATTGAATGTTCAAAGGAAAAAGAAAAGTGATTGCAGTGCGCGCATGCATTATACCGTGTCGATAGAGTAGAAGTATATGAACCTGAATAGTTCCCCTATCCACCAGTGTTTGGATCCCAACTCATCAGCTTATCCCATCTGACACCATTGAATACGTCTTATTCCAATTTAATAAGCACTTGATGCTCCTTTGTACCACTACGATTAACAATCTTTGCCTCCCATCCCCTTTCACTAAGTAATCTTAAAATGTCTCGTCAACTCCCTCCAGGAACCATCATTTTCGGCCCTGACGCCACCTGCACACTCGACACTTGTCCCGTTGATTGGAGTATCTACTCTTACAGACCATCTCTTCCCGGAAATGCCACTCTCCTTGCTCTCTTTGGTGTTGTCGGCATCATTCACACATACTTGGGCATCCGATGGAAGAGCTGGGGTTTCATGGTCGGTATGCAGCTTGGCTGCATCAGCGAGATAATCGGCTATATCGGGCGCATAATGCTCTACAATAACCCTTGGTCGTTCATTGGCTTCATGATCCAAATTGGTAAGTGTTTCTTCTCATTGCACACTCTTCTAGATTTAGTGGTCTAACTTTCCCAGTGTGTCTGACCATCGCCCCCGTCTTCTTCACGGCCTCGATCTACGTTACCCTTTCGAAAACCATTGTCCACCTCGCTCCGGAACTTTCCCGTTTCAAACCTCAGCTTTTCTACTGGATCTTCATCCCCGCCGATGTGGTTTGCCTTGCCCTCCAGGCCGCCGGTGGAGCCATGTCCACGAACTCGGACGGAGGCGACAACACCGGTGTCAATATCTCCATGGCCGGTCTGGCTCTCCAGGTCGTCGTCCTAGTTCTCTTCATTGCTGCTTTTAGCGATTACATGATCCGCTACTGGCGCTCCGGCCGCATGTCCGGCTTCCCCTGGCGGCTTAAGGCCTTCTTCGCCGGCCTCACCGTCTCGATCCTGCTCATCCTCGCCCGATGCTGCTACCGTGTCGCCGAGCTTCGTGAGGGTTACTCCGGGGACATCATCAAGCACGAGATACCGTTCATTGTGCTCGAGGGGGCCTTCATTGTCGTCGCTGCCTTTGCGCTGTGCTGGGGCCACCCTGGTCTGGCCCTCCGCGATAGCCACAAGGAGTCGGGCAAGGCTTCTGACAGCGAGCAAGGGACTATTGAGATGTAAATCGGGCAGACTTATACAATGGGGAACTCAAAGAGAAACAACTATAAGGGTAACTGTAATCAGGGCGTTTGGATTTGTGAAGTGATATTATAGATCAGCAATAGAGCCATTTTTAGATGGTAGAGGATAGAGCAAGTGAAACTTGCTGTGAGACCCCATCCTTGGATTTTTATTCCCATTTTGTTTAGCCGATATGATAATGAATTAAATTGTTTTTCAAACCTTACGCCAGGATTAATTAGGACTATTGATTTACGGTCGGAAGTAATATCACGCGTCTTGCCAAAGCAAACGCTGCAACATCCCAAATTCCACCTTGTGCCACATCAACAAGCTACACAAGCTCTTATCACTTTTCACTCCTCTCTTCCCCATAATCATTCCTAATGCTGGGCGATATACCAACAGCCATCTCATTGGCAGAGTTGTCTAAATCTCGCGATCCGGCCCGGCTCTCATTTTCGTTTGGCCGTCAATCCTCGGTTGCTTTTAACCCCCCCCGGTTAGCTCACGGCCGAAGAATGTGTGGCGTCGTTGACCAGAATACTTGCGATGCAGATAAACAGACCATTGATTTTTTGCTTTCAGAAACATTCCCGTTGTAAGATTTCTCTCATATTTGTCAATATCGCAATAAATGAGGATCACAGTCCGATGACTATGCGCCAGGGACGAAATCACTACCCCCTGGGCTCTTGGAAGCAGGAATATGGCACCAGTCTCTTGGTTACCGGTCACACTTGCAGAAGAAGTCCGGCAATCAAACAGTGATGGGTTGTCTTTGTCCATAGGACCAATTTTGAACTATTTCAAACCCGCCATGCTATTTCTTACAACAAGATCACCATCTTGTACGCAACAGTAAGAGGCTAGATAGATGGGACTGAAGAGGTGACGAGTGAGATTGGAATCTACGCGATTCTATCGCTCTCCAATCATATCTCGGCTAACATCACGGTCCTATTCTGGAATGCGCTGCTATTGGCGTTTCGTAGCCTAAAAAAGGTCAACGCCGGTAGTTACCAATTTAAATGAAAAGTTACTTTCTTGAAGCAATGTAGCTTCATATCTCGGTTAAACCTTGAAGATTCCAGGATGACACAATCCGGGGCCATGTCTTTGTCTGTGCTATCTTCATTGGCTCGACAAGCCTACAGTCTCGTCTCACCTACAGGATGCTTTGGACTATAAAAGGGAACTGACTGATTTCCCATTAGAAAGTCTTTTCTGCCAGAGCAATTAAAACAATCACACGCAAAAAACACTCAAATTCTTTTCATCTTAGTACATTGTTCAAGCCCACTCTTGACAGCAACAATGGCCAGCACTGCCCAGAATCCAATCTCACACGCCATTAAGTACGGCGCAGGTCACTTCCATTCCGACCCAGCCGTTGCCGATCTCGAGCACCAGGTGGAGGCCCTCGTCAAACGGGTCGAGCTTCAGGAGAAGCAGGCCGCAACCTTATCTCGTTTTATCATCGACGAGGGCAGCTGGAACACCAACAATGTGCGATCATGGCAGAAGCCTCAGGACAAGACCTCTGGCCGCGTCAACTTCTCTCAGAAGTTCAGCCAGGTGCCTAAGGTGACTGTTAGCTTGCGCTCCTTGGACACCAACAAGGGTTACAATACCAGGGTCAAGGTTTACACGTCCGGCATCGACGAGACGGGCTTCACCATTCATGCTGACTCGTGGAGTAACACCCAGCTGTATTCTGCTGGCGTGTCCTGGGTTGCCATTGGGCAGTAATTAGGTGGTGGAGGACATATCCGTTGTTTCTCAAATAACTGGTTAAGTTTAGAAAGAATATAACGGATCAAAACCTCTACTCTATCCTGGAAACGAGGAATGGGTGAATACCATGATATGCCCCCAAAATATCCCAATTGTCTTTTAAAAGGGTCGAAGAATGATCTATAACGGACAACTCTTGGTATTGAACAATATGGAGACAGTTCATCGAGAGGTGGATAATTCCTAATATAGCTTGTGGTGTCACAGTTGGAATATTGCCACAAGCAGCCTATTACAGAAATGAATATGATTCTCGGGTTCTATTCCAATCTCAAATTATTTGCTTCTACTTGCTAACATATATAGAAGTGTAAACGGCGTAACCTCCTCCAACAGACTTTTAAAAGCTCTGAATCGGGTGGACAAACTACCTGCTAGATCTCCCCAAATCGTTAAATAGCGAAGCGGAACCTGGGGCTGCGCTCGCCCATCGCCTCAATCTCCTCCTCCGTCTTGCCGTCCATGAGGTGATCCTGCTTGCCCTCATCACGCAGCTTGTTCTGGCGGTTGAAGTGCCAAGTGAGGATGATGTTGAGCAAAAGAGAAAAGAAGAGCATGCCCATACTGGCGGCGTATCCGGGCCGGTAGTGGGGGCTGTACTTATTGGCAAAGAGGAATGGCGAGGCGACTCCGGACGAGTTACCGATGGTCAGGTGCATGCCGGTAGAGAAGGCACGCTTCCCGTACCGAGGGTTGTTAGTAGGCACCCAGGCGAAGGAGATGCCCGCCGCGGCGAAGATGCCGACGGAGACGAAGAAGGTCCCTGCGTACGACACGCCATTGCCGGCGTTGGCCAGGAGCATGGCGTAGCCGATCATGGAGGAGACGATGCCTGCCATGATGAAATAGCCTCGACACTGTGTCTTGTCGCTGAAGTAGGCAAAGATGATGTAGACGATGGCGCCGACGGCGTAGACGGGGACGGTCATTGCCTGGACAACAGCGGCATCCCACTGACCCATGTCCCTGATGATGGTGGGAAGGAAGACGACGAAGGAGTAGAGCATGGTGAGCAGAGGGAAGAGAGCGAAGCAGAAGGCCCAGGTGGTCCAGTCCTTGACACCATCCATCACGTCAGACTTGACCATGTGACGGAAGTTGTGAGCCTTGCCAATCTGAGTCTCGTGGATGCGGCGTAGGGTCTCCTTGTCCTCGTTGGTGAGGAACTTGGCCGTTTGGGGGCTGTTAGGGAGGACAAAGGGGATAACGATGCCGGTTATGATGGTGGGGGCGCCATTGATGAGGATGATCCATCTCCAGGCGCGCCACCCCGAGGCATAATCCATGAAGCTGATGCCGTAGGCGACCAGGCCGCCAGCGACACCGGAGAGGGCGGCGGTCGAGTAGAAGCATGCGATGCGGAGAGCCAAGCTCTTTCGTCCGTAGAACATCGAGAGGTACAGAACGACACCTGGGAAGAATCCAGCCTCCATCAGGCCCAAAAGCAGGCGGCAAGCGATGAGTGAACCAAGGTTGTTGACCCACGCGCTGAACGTGGCAATGATTCCCCATGCGAGGGTGAGGCCGGCCAGGTAACGGGCTGGCTGCATCTTCTTGATAATCATATTTGAGGGAGCTTCGAATAGCTGGCATACAGTTAGCGTGGAGAAAAATAAAGACTAAAGGAGATCATCTTACGCAATAGGTGACGAAGAGAATTGAGACCGCCAGTTGGAACTCGTTACCGCTGAGTCCCAGTTCGTCCTCCATGCCAAAGAGACGGGCATTTCCGATGTTCACTATATTAGAAAAATAATATTAGCTCAGTTCTGGGTATGTTTATCATGGGAGGACATCAAGATGCTTACCTCGATCCATCATGTTCATCAGATATACCCACATCACCATGGGGATGATGCGCCTGTCCATCTTTCGCAAGACACTGCGCTCTGCGGCTGGGTCGAGGTAGTCATCGGCTCCAGGGGCCTGCTCCAGCCTCTCAGTCTTGAGTGACGAGGAGTCAGTCTCCTTCTGAGGCGTGGATATGCCGTCCCTGGGGACGTTCTTGTCATCGACGTCTGCCATGTTGCAGAAACGGGTACGTGGGATAACAGTAATCAAGATCCTAAGATACAGCGTTGCAGTGATGGACAAGGTGTAGTATCCAAATATCAAGAGAAAAAGCTGGGGGGGAGTGACGCTTTATATCGGATGGGACGTGGGACAACAAAAAAGTCTAAAGTAAATAAAGTGTGGCTAGAGCAAGCGTGTTGCTTGTGCCAAGTGGGTGACTCGGGTACGAAAGCAAGGGGTAATCTACGAGACTGGGGCAAGGTCTCCAGGGTGTTTATCCACAGAGTTCAACGATGGGGACATGAGTCCGAGATCTTTGGCCCGGATTGGACCAATACGTTGAGAGAATTTGCAACCCCTCTCCGTACGTTGTCCCAGAACTGAAGCGATGTACATGTGTCGGCTGAATCTGTAAGCTCCAATACAACCCTCCAAGGTTACTCGTGCCGTTTTGGCAAAGATTCGTGTCAATGACGCCCTCGCGGTGATCAGATCAGCCACATCCGTCACGCATCTTGGGGTTACCGAGCATTGCCGCTCGTTCAAGGGTGTTCCAGGGGGTTTCTCTGTCCTTATTCTTACTAGTCTTCCATCTGTCCGTCTAGAAGAAGTCCAATACGCTTTTCTGACACACTATACCTTGCGCGTTAACCGGATGGGAGAAGAACGTGTTTCCCCGCGCATGCCAAGTGCTTGTTCCAAGAATCTTAGCCAGCGCCGAGCATGACCCAAATGGGGCCCCGCCTCGGGGGACGAATGATAATCCAGCTATTCAACCTCAAGATGCGTTAAACCAAAAAGTAGTGAGATCTCAAGATGGCAGTGCAAGTGAGGACTCCATGAGGAATGGGGGGCGGGGGATGAGGATGGGGTTACCGCGTGGAGAGACGACTTGGCAAATCAGTGTTTCGAGTCGACTTATTCTCTCATTCATGCTGATCATCCGGTATTATGAGTGTATACCCATAATGGCCAGATGGATGTGTTGGTGCTACATAATGCATGTTGAAAAAGGTTCATCGTTAGAGAGCCGAATACGGACGTATACGTCGATGCGGGGGACATGTGTTCACTCTACACCTAAGTAGGCGGCGCTTCCTACGGCCTCCATGCATCCTGAGAACTAGTAGCCTACGGGTGGGAAAAGTCCTCTTTTCTCTTCTCGTTTAGTATGAGATTATCCAGGTCAGGGCTCTCGTCATAAAACGAAAGTGTTCCAAATTATGTCATAGAAATCCATACCACGATTCAGTTTAGGTCAGAAGTAGCCATAGGCATTATTCAGGAGTGTGATAAACTACCACACCACCATCCCTATGCGGTAAGATGTGATGTGCTGTTCTTTTTGCTGCTCTAGTGAGGGGGTAAAGGGGACGGAAGGTTGGACATGTCATGGGGGAAGGCAACCTCCCCAAACTTCCCCCCATTCCCCCCATACTAGGATTTGGATGGCGGAACAGGGGGCCTGGGTGAGGCAGCGGTGAAAGGAATAAGAAAGGAGGGTGGGAACACGGCAGAGAGTGCAAGGGTGCTGGTGACAATGGCGTTTGCCTGCCATCCCTCGCTCTCTCTCCGCTCTCCTAGCCAAAAGAGCCTTCGGATGCGAGTTGCGGCGACCGAATTTCCACGCTAACTAGCAACTATTATGCTTTTAATTAAGCTTATGGCATTCCCCTCGGCACTGGGTGCGCACAAGAGGCTCAACCGAGCCAGCCTAAAGCAGGTCATGACAGGGCTCAGTTTGGGCTACACCAAGGTCAGATTTGAGTTTCCATCGTGCTTGCTTTGTTCCCTCACTTCAGGGTTCACGCATAGAGTTGCAGACCTAAATTGTATGGTTGCGGCATAATTCTTGACTGCTCTAAGCCCATCTCCCCCAGGATCTGTCGCAACCTGGGGATTCAACGGACCCTCGTGCCGAGTGTCATCATGTAGCCCTCCTAAATACAACGCTGGCCGGTGATTGGAGAGATGTGCCCGCGCAGGTGTGGCATGATGGAGCACACTGACCCCTCTCTCCACTCACGAGGCAACAGAGGAAACCAGACAAGACCACAATCAAACAGTGCGGGGGGAGCGTGTGAGCAAGCCAGCGGTCTTGGCCCACCGGCGCCACGAGCGTAGCATTCCAAGTAGCAGAGCATCGTGCTGTAAGTGGAGAGATGGCCAAGAGCCAAGCAAAATAGCAAGATTGCCTGGGCTGGGCGCAGCAGATGGAGCTGGTCTCCCCTCCATCTTGATTTCTAGTCTGCCTGAATCCATGATCCCCTCCAGGAAGTAGTCTACACCCTTTACATGGGATGTTCAAATTCAGTAGGAAATGCGGGAGTCTCCACACATCCCCATGTTTTCACCCTCAACAAGACATCTACTGTCATTGGCTTAACAAGCCTCCAGCTCGTGCCTCATCTTTTCTTTTCGTCATCTGCACATCGGTCACAGTCCTTGTCTGGCAAAACCCCCGCGCGGTGGCTTTTCCCTTCGCCCGTCACATCTTGGCAGGAAAGATAGCTGGCTCTCCGGGCCACACCTCCACGGCACATAGATGATGTGCCTGGGCGCTGATAAATCTGTTTTCCAAGGCACGAGAGCTGGCGTGGCTCTGTTAACATGGACGGAGAACAACAAGGCTTTGGTGTTCAGGATGCTCAACTCCACGCCAAGACCTAGTACTGGCCCTTGAGAGGGCTGTGTTCTGTTATTCTGACAGACAAGCGACAAGTGAAGCTAAACGCTGAGCAAGGAACACTTGGCCAGGTCCAATGAGGTAGGCATATCAGCCAAACCACTCAATCATCTACCCCAAACCCGAAGCGACACGTGTAAGAGTCCATGTCCCAGCTTCCAACTGGCCTCATTTCCATCATACGAGTTCGACATGGATAAAAGTCAAAGCGAGTAGAGAAAAAATATGCATCAACAATGGCAAATGAGGGCAGTTCTCCTCTCCTGCTACCACATGAATAATGCATATATGTACCGAAGGCACCGCCGATCCCTCTCTGCCAAGGCCTCCATAGCGTAGGGCCCTAAAGAGATCAGCTGAGCGCTAAATTACAGGGCATTATCAAACATTGATAATGCACTCCTCCTCAATGGAGTTGAGTTGGTCTTGGCCTTGGGTGCGTGCACTCACGCTATGACGCGTCGGAATTAGTGCCAGCCAAGGCTGCTAACGCGAGCGTTACTTCCCATCCAATCCTTTTTCTATGTTTTTTAGAGCGAGAGGACGTGAATGAATGAGTGTTCGCGCATGACCAGACACACTGACAAAAGCCATAGGTTGCTGCCAAAAAAAAAAAAGCTGACTAAGCTTGAGCTGGTCATGTGACCTCCATCAGCACATGTCTCGTCACGTGACTTGACGATCATTTCCTGTTCCCACTTCTCCAGGCTCCAGCCACCCACTTTTCCCCTCCACCATCATCGTGCCATCCAAATCGCCATTCACGCCTCATCACGAAATTGTCTTTTTATCGCTTCCCGTCCGCAAAACCCAGCTCTCCTATGAAGGCACTTTCCTCTAGGTCATCTTGCAACCAGGCCGCTGTAAAATTCCGTCGTCTACTTGAGGCGCGCGCGCTTCAAAAGACACGGGGCCCTGTTCTTTGTGGAGATACTTGGATGTGAAGGTCGTCACACGGGAAGTTGGATGAGCAGGCGACCTGGTGATTTTCTCTCTTGTAGTTTCCCCTCGCGTCCTTTCCACGATAGACGCTTTCCGACAACCAGAGTCAAGGCTGCTCTCTCTCTCGACATCAAAGCCTGGGCGGGCGGGTTCTTGTCGTTCTTTGAATGACAAGGGTTTTACTTTTCGCAAGTCTTTTTGTGTTTCGTATTGCCTACTGACATGACAGCCTCCCAAGTGGCGAGCGACGATGCCTCCAAATAAAGATGCCTCAGCGACTCTAGATGACCAGCTCATCTCAGACGAAGCGACCACCCAAGAAAACTCTCCCCGTCGATCTTCTCCCCAGAAACCCCAAGTGTTTGACACGACCACGAACGATTTGAACCGTGACCCGACGTCTCACTCCGAACCCCCTCCCAATCCCGTCCATCAAGAATCTCTTCGTATACCGGGCCAGTCGGCGGTTGTCTCCTGGTTCAACCAGCAACGCCAAGAAACCATCCTGAGCCACGATGTCGCAAGCGCATTCATCCAGCACGACGTAAAACCGAAGAACACCGCTTTCTTTCGACTCCGAGTCAAAGTCGGCCAAACTTCACGGCGCACCGCCAAGCACGTCTACCTCTTCATACCCCCCGAGCACATTCAATCACTCTCTCTCCATGACGAAACCGAGACGCCGCAGGCTGGATCCAAAACAAAGGCTGCTATTCGCAGGGCAGTGGGCACGGCTGGTGTATCATGCTTGTCCTTCGAGATGCGGAAGCCTTGCTTGTTGGTCGGCCCCAAGGATCTAGACCATAGCTCTCAAAGCAATGAAAATCAATCTTCCCATTTCGTGAACATGCTAGACGCCGTAAAGCAACTGTCCTCGCAAAGAACCTTTGTCGTGTATCTCCCTCGCACCTCTATTCCCAATGGCCCGCTGCTGTCCTTGTGCCAGGCGGTGTCGTCTCCTGGTCTTTTGGCCTCCGACCCGACTCTGAATGATATCAACGGTCTCTATGGAGGCCGAGGCGGCGTAATCATCGGGCAGAAATCGAATGATTCCGCCATTCCTTCAGTACATCGCTCTGAGCCCCAAGATGGACCTACGGACGAAGGACTACCGCCCGCTTACGAGCACACCGGCCCTGCTCCTCCGCCCGTGTTCACTGCCCTGAATAAAGGTACGCAAGTGTCTCTGCAGCTTATCATTATGTGCCCGAGTGTTAACGCGATGTCAAGGCCAACCGCGACAAACAGGGAACAAGCGCCGACGAACAGCCAGCTCAGAAATACCAACACCTGCCACCTCCTCCAAATCTCCGGCCATCGCAGTAGAGCAGCCATCATCTACCACCCTCGACATGATCATGGCTCGCATGGAGCAAGGCTTTGGCCACATCAACACGCGTCTCACCGATATAGAACTCCGTATCGGCGGCATCGAGTCCCGCTTGACACTGCTGGAATCTCAGTCCTCGAGACACCCCCAAGACGAAAACCTAGATGATTTACGATACGATCTCGAGAAGCAGATTGGGGAATTAAGAGAGGAGGCCGAAGATTTACTTGAGAACAGGGTCGAGGAGGGCATTGCGGATGCAAAGAGAGAGCTGACGGATTATATGGAAGATCAGGTCGATGATGCAAAGGGAGATATCATGCGCAAATTGACAGAATCTTCTGTGCAATGTTCGATCAACTTTGACTTTAGATGAACCCTATCTAATAAGAATCAAAAGAACTTGTCAAACAAATGATGACATGCCGCTCAGGCCGCTGCCCACTCTCCATGTCGATGCCAATACTCTCGATGCTTGCTCCTTGTGTTCTGCTTTAGTGAAAAGCAACAATCGCATAAGAGCTGAAGTCCCATCAGAGAGCATCCGAAAGATGATGAACTGTTGAACGGCGTGCCACCACCTGAACTAGTAGTCGACCTCACTGGGTGTGAACACTCAAAGCTACATCCTGCAAGCCTTCGATCTCCTTGACCAGATTCTTCCCCCACTCCAGGACGTGCTGGGTGTCCTTCCCTAGCGGAAGCCTCAAGCCAATCTCCCGCTCTGCAAACATACCAGTCCGATCGACCGCCTCGACAATGCGAGCTGCCGTAAGCTGTGGGCTGGCACCCTGCTGCTGAACCCGCGCATCATCCACCACGTACTGAAGAATCTTATCCGCTACCGTGTCCTTGTATGGCTCGCTTATAGGGACATTAACTGCTGATCCCGTCGGCTCCACGAACTCGGTTGTCATGGTCCCAGGCTCGACAATCAATGTTCGGATATTGAAGGGCTCAACCTCCGGGGCAAAGCCCTCGGTAAAACCTATTGCAGCGTCAGTTCTCCGCCATCCGCACTTGGGCAAGTCATACTCACCCTCAAGGGCATGTTTTGTGGCGGAATACGCAGATATTCCTGGAGGACTTATGATCCCGTCCACGCTGCTCACATTGACAATGGTGCCGCCGCCCTGGCTGCGCATCAAAGGAACCACGGCGCGGCAGACTCGAATAAGGCCGAAAACATTCACTTCAAAAACGTCTCGGATCGCCTCGATGCTAGTCAGGTTAGCTCTAGGTCCATCCACAGTCCATCCACAACGAAGGGGCAGCCAACCTGATATCCTCAGCAGTCCCACCAAGGCCGTATCCAGCATTGTTGATAACCACGTCTATTTTCCCGTGGCGGTCTTTGATGGCCGCTATAGTAGACTCAATATCTTTGGACGTCATGTCCAGCTCGACCCACGTCCCGCCGAGGTTTTCAATTTCAGCAGTTTGGGGAGTAGGCTTGGAACTGCGTCGGCCTGCGACGACAACATGTCCTGCTTTCGCAGCAGCCTTGGCAAGTTCAAATCCTAAGCCGCGCGAGGCCCCGGTGATGAGCCAGACCTTCGGAGAAGACATTCTGATTTATTGGTTTGAGAGAATTGTTGGGAAGGGTAAGTATCTTGACAAAAAAATGGTTGAAAGAGGATAATGAAATGTGTGATTTGAGCTATGGGATTGATTGATGAATTTACTGAACCACAGCGAGATTTCAATCTCTTTATATACCCATTTCCATCGAGTACAAATAACCTTCGAAACGTAGGTTACATGCTCTTCATATTGGTGTCATCTACTGATGCCTTTGATCAACCAAGCTATCACGAACCAGATTGGTGACTTTAGGCATTTGCCGAATCTGGAAATTGCGTAACTTGTGGGACGGTTTGATACTGGTCTCCATTAAGGTTTTTGAGGATGACAAAATAATCCTTTCATGGACTAGCGCTGACAGCGAACATTATGCATTCAAGTGACGGGGAGCATGCCCAGGAGATAATCCCGCTACATCCGGTTACGTTCTTGAATCATTTGAGCTGGCCCAATGTGAATCTCAACTCCATATGCAGATGGCCAAGGTTCGGTACGCAAAATGGACAAGAGACATGGTAAGCGAAGATTGATGCCGAAAATCAATGGCAGGATCCTAACCCCTATAGACTACACAGCCCTCTCGTTTATCGTGACTACTCCCACCCAGAAACAAACAAGATTCCAAAGACGGCAGATAAAGAAGCATGCTGCTAAAGTATGCCCTCCGCGGCAGCGGCCACGCAAACCCAGATCACGGGGACCGTCGAAGCACAACGAGCACTCTCGAGCAGTTTATAGGGTGCTGGCCCCGGCAGAGCAGAAGAACTTGATGCCTATATACAGTTATGGACCAGTATTAGGGCTAGCAATGACCATTACCTCTGGGGAAAGCGTGTCCTCTATCCCTGGTCCCCGCTCATTGCATAGTGTGGTTAAATGTTTGTCTGGCCCTGGTTCGTCCTAGTTCTGATGCTCGCCCTGGCTTATTCTCTACAGTTTTCTCCTTGGTATCGCTAGAGATGTATCCTAAAGGACTCTCCATTGATCTTGGTGACGGAAAGAATGATGTGTACTGGATTGGCACAGCCTTTCACGACCAAGTATACCTGCATGCCATTCTTGCACTAACTGGAGTTTTCTTCGATACACACCAAGTGGAAAGTCATACTCCCGAGCCTTATAAACATTCGATCAAAGCACTTCAACTTCTCCAAGATCGGCTGTTCGTCATGAAAGAATCGGAATGCTTTTCAGACGCGACTATCATGGCAATATTTGCCCTGGCCTCCGCAGCCGATATTGCGGATGACCTACCAACCGTTGAGCGTCATCTCCGTGGCTTGAAAAGAATCATCGATATTCGAGGTGGGATGGGGAGCTTACGCACCAATACTCCCGATCTTCTTGGCAAGATCTGCAGGTTCGTTTAACCTACAACGCTCATATTATAGATCAGACGCCAATAAGTGACATTAGACTTGACCTAAGCCTGGCTGTGCAAACTTGGAGGCCACCCGTCTTTTTCAACGAATTGACATCCTGGGATCCCTACCTCGTGATATCCCGGACCCCTCAAGACGCCGACGATGAGACGATATCCTGGTGGATTACTGACAACCTAGAACCGAGGCTGTGTACAATATGGGAGGACTTGAGACAGTTTCGCAGAATGAGCATCTTCGCCAACGAAGCAAACCATAAGATCCCAAAGGGCACGTTCAGTGAACTGATGGTATCCCTCTTATACCGGCTCGTCAATCTCTCCTACGACTTGGACTCACCTAACGAAGTAGTACGGCTCGGCATGCTGGGATATGTGACCTCCATCTTCCTTCGATGGGGGAAAACGGCAGAGTTCCACCATTTGCGGCGCATGCTAGGAGGGACTTTGAAAGCGATTCATCCTGGAATAAGTGACATCCCCACGCCGGCAATACTGTGGCTGTTCCTCACGTGGCATCTTCTCCGTCCATTAGAGCAGGAGGTGGGGATGTTGGACGGGTTGCTTAAATCAATGTCTCGTAATGATACCCCGTTAATTTGGTCTGAGGTTCAAGGTTTGCTTCGTTCATCTGTATGGATTAGCCATATGCACGACATCGAGGGAGAAGCCGTCTATCGGCGTGCGATTCTGCGAATCGAATCAATAGAATAAAGCTTTTACATAGGCTCCATCAAAATAGGACCCTCCATATATTACAATATTAGGTGCTTCCTATACCATATCCATCTATTTTCTAAAATGCTCAAATTCCATTACAACTCCCCGCGTTAAGCGTATCGCTTCCCGGGCTCAACACAATCAACATGGTAATTGGAAAAGGTACAGTGTCCCACACCGTCCTTCCCCTCCTCAGGTGGTATGACGACCCCCCATTTCACAGGCTCATATATGGACGTTCCCTCCAGCACATGACATGACGCCGAGATGGCTGCACTGCAGCTCCCAGCCAAGGGCATCCCTTCTCTGAGCCGAAGCCTGCCGATCACCACGGCGAGTATGAACACAATCGCAACCACAAACGCGGTCAGAAAGATTGCCATCGGGGAGTATGCCGCGGTGGTAGTGATGTCCGCGTCTTGCGTAGTGGTTGGATTTTGCTTTTGATCGCTGGTCAGTCTCCACGTGTACATTTCATAAATCTGCGCGATGAAGAAGCTCTGGGAGATGAGCCAGTGCATCAGCACCGAAAGCGCCATCATGGGAATGCTGTACCGGTAGGGTAGCTGGAGGAAGAAGGTGGAGCGCTGCCCGCCCGTAGGAAAGGAGACTCTGAGGGGGCGGTGAAGATTGTACCCGTAGTTGGACCACTCAGAAGCCGCAGACATGGCGGTGACGACGCCGTTGAGGATGAGGTAGAGGAATGAGAGAAGAAGCTGCGGCATGTTGGTGATGAGCACGGTTGCGATCACCGCAGCCTCGCCGCTTCCGGGAACGCCCCATGACTCTACCATCGTATGTGGAGTGAGAGCACCGACGCCTAGAGACCACAAGCTGTTGAAGTCTCCCTTCCCATAGTTGGTGTTCAAGGTTGAGACCGCATATCCAAGCAGTCCGAGTATAACAATTAATGCTGTCAGAGTCCTGCAAAGAGATGTCACGTCAGGAAAGGATACGTGAAAATAGATGGAACTGATGTTTACTCACATGAGGGATGCAACAGTCCATCGCCGCCAGCTAACGGCAGCGGACCGTTTCATTGGCTGGGGTTGATATTCCTTCGCTGGTATCACTTCGCCCTCATAAGAGTTGATGATCTCTCGCGCCGAAAGCAAGCACATGCCTTTCGTGGAGGGCTCTGGCCGCTGTATGAAAGACGCGGCAGCATCTCCAACAGTCACCAGCGGTTCCTGGTTGATGAGGTTGCTGGCCGCCATGATCGATATCACGATCACCTTGACGGCGTTGAAAGCAATTACGACACCGATCAAACTGAGTGCAACCTGCAGATGGCACTTGGGGGCAATCTTTTCGCTAAGGCAATATTTCACCTTGGCTCCGCCTAGAGTCCATTCGTTGGGTGATAACTGGTCTTTCCAAGCCCCGTCACTGCATAACTTGGAGATTTGTTGATAGCGTATTTGGTAGTCGTAGTAATATGTCTTTTGAGAGCATAGCCAACCGTACCAGTTTGTGAGCTTCGTCGTGGCCAAGAACCCGGTTGCGTAATTGTACTGGGCGTAGAGGGACGTTGCTTGCGCGTTTTCGCAACGGTCAGAGTAGTAGTTGTACAGAAAGTCAGAGAAGGTACTGCAATTCCGAGGGTCCTCGACGACCACCACGACTGCTCCTCTGTCCTCGACCAAGGTTTTGGCATATGCGTTGAGGCAATCATCATTGGACAGCTTCTCAAATTGGTCGGTGTGCATGAGCCGATCCTGGATGCTCTCCGGTGTGTCGACTTGCCCAGGCGCGGTCTGGAACATTGTCTTGTTCCAAGATGCTCCGGTGGTGAAGGCTTCATTGGCAATATAGATGGGATAAAGATTGTTGACGGTGGAGACGAAGAATATGGAGTTATACCTATGGCAATGGTCAACCTGATGCCCTTCCAGCAAGCAATTTACTCAGCCACTCACACAAGATGTAGAGGAATCGATGTGAGACCTAAACAGAACCAGAAGAACAGCCGCTTCTTCTGTATGAACCGAAGGTTCCGGACACTGGGCACGCCAATGTCGAGATAGATGCCCCGTGCGTGAGCTTTATCGACATCATAACGAGTAGGAGCACTAATGGTCTGCATGCAGTAGTTGCTCGCGCCCAAAAGGAGCGTGCTGACGACGTTGATGACCAGATGAACGACGATCCCAAGCTTCTTGATATACGTGCAGTCGCCCGACTTGGCTGGTGCAATGTTGCCCGTGTACCCATTGCGGCGAAGCTGTGCACCAAAGGCAGCAAGCAGCGAGGAGTTGCCGAGGAGAATGATGAGCGTCAGCCCAGCAGCGATTGTGGTCCCCAATTTCCACCCCGTCGGTTTGCGTTCCGAGCATGATCTGTTGGTTCTCCTTGGCGGTCGTTTGCCGAACCTGAACCAACCCCGAGACTTATTATTCGTGCCACCATTGAATCCTGAGGAATACGCCTCCGTGTTGTCAAATGGAAATGGCGAGCCTTGGATCAATGGTGAGAGCGGGCTGTAGCTGATCTCGGCCTCAGTCTTCGAGAACGAACCTGGACGCGTCCCGAGATCGCCGTCGAACGTGTCCAAGGAGATGCTGGACCCGGGCACAGGCTTCCTGCTCCTACCACCAAGGCCGAGGTTCTGGTACAGGGCTGGCATGCTTCAACAGCACGAGATGTGCCAATGGTTCGTGCCGCGCCACTTTCGATTGATCGACCTTTTCCCACTAATAGTGCAAATTTGCGGGGAGGAAAGATCTTATATTGAGATTCATTTCGACCAAAGGCTAACAGGGACAAAGAATAACGTCCTGAGGAACCCACCGCCGCCTTATTTTTGAAACGCCGAGACGCTGGTTGCTGGGTCTTTGGCGACCCCTGGGACCAATGACAAGGGTGCAGACCAGGTAGTTTTCGTCTCCCAATCAGCTGTGGGATTCATGCTGTTCTAAATCAGGCTTAACGATGTGAGTTTTCGCGCCCGCCCTTGCCGTAAGCGAACTGAAGTTCCCTTTCATCAGGTTTCGGTCCCCCCTATCGCCCTGCAGGGCCACATCTCCCTTGATGAGACGCGGCACCTGGGTGGCGTATGTATGCCCGCTGTCCCCAATATAGGGCTGACTGTAACCAGTTGGAGGGTCTAGGTGGGTTGGAACTTGGCGAGTCAAAGTCAAGCAAGCGAGCGTGTCTTGCCGAAGGATGCTCGCCTCCCTGACCACCAATGCATCATTTATGATATCAGGAGCATCAGCTCATTGGTAGGGTGGGCGCACAATGTCACATCGACGCCCTGCAATGATGCAATGAAGCGTCCAAAATCATGGCCAACCCTAAAATGGCAATTGAACTCTATGCTACGACCGACCACTCTCCTTCATTGCTATCGACAGTACCATTGCTCTGAGCTTTTCCCTGTCTCTCGGATACTTGCACTGAAATCTGTCCGTAGTCCACAAAAAGTCCGCCAATTGGTTGAACTCGTCTCCTTGTGCCGCCTCGAGGGATGGGAGCACAATGCGACCAAGAAACCCAGCGGAGATTGGATCCAGGCTGGCCGCATACGGGAGAAACATCCAATTCCTCTCACACTGGTCCCTGTATGCCCTGTAGGCTCCCGCGTCTGGCGTCCCATATAACGCACCGAGGTCGAAGATCAACCGTAGAAGCATCCGCCTGATCGCATGGATCCCAACCAGAGCTTGGGCTAGACGCGCTGATGCAAAATCAAACGACTTGCCGACGTGCAAGTTCGGGTCTGACAGCTCTCTCATATGGCCGAGAGGCGTGGCTCTTGCTATGACCCTATCTATTACGGACTGCAGCACCGTTTCATGGGTGCGTAATTCCTCCGCCAGGCTGGCCATCCGCTCAACCATGCCACTGGGATTCGTCTGGATGGCGCGGAATTCTTTTATCCATGGCGCAAGTAGGCTAAATGACCTGTTGATGGCGGAGTATTCGCCGTCAAAGCACTGCAGCTCCTCGACAAACACGACCAGTCGCATAATATCAGGCTCGTCTACTGTGCTTTCCCATAGCAGCCTGAGAACAGGGTTGTCTACGCCGCTGAGGGCCAAGAATGTCTTTTTTGAGAGTCAGTAACTGCTGGAGATAAGGGACCCGGGATCAGCTTACCAGCTCCCATTGACTCTTGAAGGCGAGCGACAGATCAAGCTTGTCGCCCACGTCCAGTGACCCCTTGCCCAGCATTACGTGCTCAATGCCTCGCCGATGGGACTCAAAGCTGTGCGCCTCCCCGTTGCTGAACAGCGTGCCTATCCGTTCAAACATAATCATGGCGCCCAGCGTCTCTACAGTGTACAAATGAGGTCCGTTTATGGCCCTCTGCAAGCTTCTGATTGCCTTCGGGTAGAGGCTCGTTGCCAGCAGCTGGTCCACTGGCTTCCCACGGTTATATTCGCTCCAGGCGGAACAGAATAACGCGGTACAGTCACGAAGGCAGTCGCTCTGGGAGAGCCGCTGGGGGAGGTGCGGTAGGTAGCTCATCTGCATCGCCACGCCGGTGTCTTCGCCATGTTTGAGCAGACTGATGAGCCGAGAAGAAACGCGTTCAGAGACAGTTGTCGGGGTAGCTCGAGGGGCCTGGAGCCGGAAGACACCAAACGACGCGTTCCCGCCACCCGAGGCAGGCCGCAAGGGACCTCTTCTGATCATGACGCGAGAGCCATTAGGTGGTACCGAGCCCTCGGCCGAGTTCTTCGCAGGGTCAGGAGATACCGAGTCATCCGACCCGCTGCGTTTGCCGCTATCAACGAACTTCAGAAGCGACGATGGCCCTGAGCAAACCTTGCGGGCGGCTTTACAGGTATAGCATGTTGGCCAGTTTTGATCACACTGTAGTTATGGTTTACCTCTTAGCCGTCTGTCCTGTTCATTTCGTATCTATACGTTCCTCACCCTTGTTTTCCTCTGCTTGCATAAATAGCAGGCTTGTGATGTTCTGACACCGGGCATGTCGATGCAGGGCGGCAGGTGAGCAAGATTGAGCACAGAGTCTGGGGAGGACGGCCGTAATCGTGGTTAAATGAGAAAATATGGACAGGTCCACCCCCTTATGGTGCACTGACTCGCAGATGATCCTTCTACAGTACAGCGCTCCTTTCAATACATTGGCAGAGGCTCCTGTGAGAGCTTGGATCCCAATATACTAGGTAGAGCTGAGAGAAGCAATATGGGTGAATTCAATTACCAGATTGACTCTGTCCCTTTCTCCAGAAACCCCCATTCAGGAAACACAGCCCGAGGGCGGCATGCTTTTGAATTTCTTAAGACCACTAACAAATCCTGCGACAGGGGCATGTAGCAAGCTTCGCCCCGCCCGCTGTGAATCTGGCATTACAGTAAACCGGTGGCTCGGTTCATTCCGCTGATAAATCGCTGACACGAGTTCTAGGGTGTCTCGATGGTCTTCGTAGGCAAGCAGAATTCTTGTTGATGCCAGAGAGGACTAGTATCGTGAATGTTGCGAGATCAGATGGTATTACCTTACGATCTCCGTCCTCGGCACAAGTAGAATCGACTTGGCCAGTCCATACATAGTATAGGGAGTTTATAGAAGGAGAATAAACATTCTCGCACAAGCCACCTCCCTCAGAGCCCGTGGGATCATCTTAAAAAGTTCAGGCAAATGTAGAGTAGCTGAGCTAATTCTTCCCGAGCCCTACAGCTGTTCATAAGTTCAGTAAGCAGGGGCCTCGGCGCTACTTTGCCGCACAGCCTGTAATCTCAAGGACAGCTGGAACACAGCCCAAGGGTCTCTTGCCATTGCAGCAATCAATGTCTGCATTCAACATCAAGAGTCAGCCCATAGTGTCTATTGGAGTTCTCTGCATGTTGTCAAACATCCCCTCGACAGCCTCAACGCAAGCGTAGGAGGCAAACACTCTTGTCGCGTTCCATGAAACGGTGGCTGTGGCACGGCAAACCCCTGAATTATTTGGAAATTATCCACTGAACACCCCACTCAACACTCGACATTTCAAAACGCGCAGTTGTCCGTTTCTGGTTGTCGTCGCATTGTGTCTTATTCTCAGCCCTGTCCTCGGCATCGTTATCATGGAGCCAGTATCATTTGGGCAGTTGCCAGTAGACATACTCAACCATATTATTGACCAGGTTCGCATTTCTAGGCTATCCCCCAGCCCTCTTCCGGAAGATTGAGGCCCAAGAGACCAACTGACCTTCAATTCAGCTCGAGAGACCGGAACTAGTCTCATTGTCTCGAGCATCTAAATGGACACGGGCATTAACAACGCGAGCCCTTTGGGAGGCGATCCGAATCCCAGCTATGAATAACGAGGAAGGAAGGCCGTTGGGTCTCCGGCCACGGGACATTTGTCTCCCAAACCCCATTGCGCCAACTAGGCTCCGATTATATGACTATCTTGCGGATCTAGACGATCCCTCTTGTGTTCACTCAAGAGATTCATATCGTTCCTGGCGTAATAGACCGCGATCGCAGAGCCGTGACCCTCTCGTACCGCTAGTTAATGATGCCATCTCAGTGCTAAAACAGCTCGAGGTCAATTCACTTGATTCCTTTAGGTACGTGCGCCCTATGCAATCCGAAAATTCGTTATTGGACGTGAATCTCTGGCAAAGCAGGTTAACATTCCTTTTCAAGTTGGCACACGGGCACGTGCCTACCGGCTGAGATATTCGGAGAGCAAGGTATACTGTCACTTCAACAGTCTTCTCTGCAATCTCTGAGTATCATTAGCAGCTCGGCCTGTCAGAGATTATCCAGTATTAATCTCTCTAATTTTGAGAGTTTGAGAAGCCTCTCCTGGTCTGACGCCTCACCCTACAACCTCGAGGCCCTGGCCACTGCTATCCAGATAAATGCATCGCAGCTTGAAACACTCGAGGTTAATTTCATCAACTGGCCTAGGCTTTGGTACATAGTTGAGGAGTCTGATGAGCCGTTCTTGCGCCTTGATGAGATTGAAGACCATGACGAATTGTGGATCTGTGAGGGCACATATTTCGAAGACGAGATTCTCGGTCAGATGCGAAACCCACTACAGCCCATGTTTCCAGTGTTGAGAAGTCTTGCACTGACTCAAGTTCATCTGTCCGATCGTACAATCTTAACCTTGAATATAGGCGCGCTCGAGTCCCTTACAATCCGATGGTGTGATGAATGGGTGGACTTTCTGCGCAGCCTCGTCGAGCTCAGAGTGCCCTTGGATCTCGATCACTTTGAGCTGCAGGCAGCAAATCACGGGTGGGATGGAGGACACCACGCGTTGCTGGCGAGATTCATAGAGAGTCTCAGCGGACCAAAGTCGCTTTCTCTAGGTCAACTGGGAACTCACTCAAGCCACGGTGTGTGGAATCGACTTGTGCAACACCGAAAATCAATCAGGCGTTTTGTGCACCAGCTAAACACCAAAGTTTTGTTTGATGGCAGCTCTTCTATCCAGGCTGAACACCTTACTGGGGAAGACTGGGATGCCATGAGGCGAGAGCCATTCCGGAAAAACCCGTTCGCGAATTTCGAGTCGTTGGAATTTTTAGGGCTGACTTGTGAGCCGGCCAAAATGGTACGTTCACGGGCTGTAGTTTCGTCATCCTTGGTTGCTGGGCTTACATTATAATGAACTGGCAGAAAATTCTCACTATGCCGTTCGTAACCAAGTCCTGTCTTCGGGTTATCCACATCAGGCGAACACTCGACTCAACACTATCTTGGCGGAACTGGCTTTTGACTGAAGTAGTTGGTGATAGCCTCGATCCATACGATGGCTCGAAGGAAGCGGAAATCGATGAAACATGCGGTCCAGGTGAAATGAACATTTACGCCTTAAGAGGCGAGTTCCGTGATTTTGCAGAATGGGTATTTGGGCCGGATGGGATTCATTCACTCAAAACTCTTGTATTCGGAGATCTTAGCCACATCTCCCACACGAGAAGATTTTCGCGTGACCAAGTAGTTCTTGTTCGGGACGAATCTGAATCTGGCAGTAGAAACTTCAAGATGGTTGATAGAGACGAAGCGGTGTTCACGTTCAATCTTGGCGGGTGCCTGGATGCCATAGAGGCCTGCCCGAAGTGCACATTGACAAAAACGGACTGATTCAAGGAGCATCTTGGTTGCTAGGATTATTATTCAAGAACGCAATGTTTAGCTTTACCAAGTCTTTATCAGTCAAGTTACAGGGTACTACCTGGTGACTTCTGGGAGCCAATACCCCAGAAATGGCAGTTTCATCGTACTACTGAAACACTACCTCCCAGTCCAGACTTGTTATTGTTTTTGCGGTTACTGTTTGGGGGCTCACGTGATTATTATTTACCTCTTTTCTGAGTACTTTTCAACCGCGCCACCTCTTCCTCAAACACCGTTCACTTACTTCATTCATCAAAACTCATTGTCTCTCACCCATAACCATCTCACATTCTTCCTTCTATTCTGCTCACTTCTCTCACCTTGCTCATCGAAACAACAAGAAGCGAGAACAGCTATCTCAACTACTACTTTGCCATCCGCCTTGCTCTTACCGATCTCATCAACTCTGCTCTGCCGGGCTCGATACGCCAACCATGGAGCTGATTTATTTTAGCAATCGTCCTTCCGGAGAACCACCCCTCACTCTGGATACGATTCCAGTTGAGATTCTCCATCACATCTGCACATTCTTCTGCGATCACTGCGATCCGAAGAAATCTCATATCGAGAACTCTATGAACTACAACCCAAACAAGGGCAAGAAAGACTTGCTCAACTTGTGTCTAACATCACGAGCCTTGTGCACCGTGGCTCAAGGCGTGCTATTCCATCACTTCTCATTTGGACGTCACCTCAACCACAGCGGCCCTGTGGCATTCCGGCTCGCTGCCGCGTCTTTCCTCCAAGGCTTGTCGAACAAGCCACACCTCCGGGCCGTTGTCAAGGAACTGATGATCAAGACCAAGAGAAACATCATGTACCCGAGGATTCTTGGCTTTGATTCACTGACCGATGCCGACCGGCATAGTGCAGACCTCCTCCAGACCGTGGGAGCCGAGGTCGGTATCCAGTTCCGCTACCATGAACTGCAGCCCGAAGACCTGCGAGAGGCAATGGTCCAACTCATGATCGCAGCGTGCCCTAACCTCTCCAAGGTAGAGATTCAGATCCCACGCTACTGGGCCTTTGATAGACTTGTGGAACGCAACTACACAAAGAGCACTAACCAACAGCCGCTTTCTTCACTTCAGACTCTGGACGCACTTGTTGAGAGACTTCCCACCGACAACTGCAGAGTTCCTCACGAGCTGTGCAACATGGCCGCTTTTCCAAGTCCCTCGGAGCGTGCTCTAATTGCCGGTTCGGCCTCAAGACTCGAGACACTGAAATGCACACTGGGTGCTTTGGAGAATGCCCCCGATATGCCGCGACTGGAGGTACTTAAGTTGGATGTCCGGGGCTCATACTCTAACTTGAAGTCGCTGTTCGCGAAGATGCCCAAGCTCCGGGAGCTGACCTACTGCTCGTCTAACAAGCACGGCCCGCTTCCCATCGAAGTTAACGCCGCCTTGAGAGACCACCGCGAGACCCTGGAGGTCCTGGCGATCCATTTCTGGAAGGCCGATTACGAAGACCTTGTCAACCTGGATCCCATCATCGACAATACCGAATATCGCCTCGGTCTTATGAACGACTTCACTAACCTCAAGACCCTCATCGTCGATGCGCTTCTGATCTAGAGGATCCGCGAAGCCCGCGAGAAGATGTCCCCCGAGGAGCCCTTCCAAACCATCAGCGATACCATCCCAGAGTCCCTCGAGATGCTCTGCGTCCACGCCCTCGACATGGTTTCCCGGCCTGACTACACGCCCCTCTTTGAGGTGGCGGACAGGGTTCGGGAGGGTAGGTTCAAGGCCCTGAAGCATGTCCTGTGGACCAGGAGACAGAGCCGGAGCTACCCCTCTGGACTCGGCTATCTTAACCCTCAGCATGATATCCTGAAGAGCGGAGCGTATTACATTGGTGCGGTGGATCCTGAGACTGCGGTGGACTTGAAGAAGCGATACCCCATCCTGATGACGATGCAGCATAACTTCTATGTCTAATCGGGGGGAAATCGTTGATGGCGTTTTGGTCACGAAGGGCCATATTGAAGTATCAGAGACAGAGAGAGACGCATACACGTATGGAGAGAGAGATGCAGAGAGAGAAGTACAGAATGAGAGATACAGAGAGAGACACACAGGGAGAGGGATGTGGCTGGTGCTAAGAAGGGGTTGTTAATCAAGTTGGTGCACGTTTGAAAAAGGAGTCTAGAATGGAAATACGCGGAATCGAGGGCAGCTTGATGGATTTTTGTATGAACAGATATGGGGAGATAGCAGCAGGAAAGGTTAGCAGCTAGTTTCGTGAACATGAAACAATAAGACAGACCAGAAAGTGAGAGCATGTTCTGAGCACTTGACTTACGATCTAAAGACTACAGAGGCAAACTGAAGCTACGGATATCAATCAGACTCGTAGGAAGGCTCCCGGTTCTTCTGTCATCTTTATAAAACGGAAGCGAGAAAACTAAATGAAAGATCCAAGCAACTTCAAGCAGCCTCCTAACTCGAAACGACTTAGGATCCGCGAATCGGTTTCAGCATGAGTCAAGTGTGCGCGAGTTCAGAAATAAAATAATAATTCTGTTCACTTCAAATATTTGTGAGGAACATTTTGGCATCATATGCCTCACGTCTGAATCAAAACACTTTCCCAACCCGCAATAAAAATCTTATTCGAAAAGCGAAAGTGATTCACGTCGCGGATTCGCGTGCAACCGAGACGGATTCCTGTTTTGCGATTTGGTGTACACCTCCAGTGCATTTCTCTAGGCAGCTCAAGGTTTTCCAGACTGAACGCACTTTTGCAGTCTCGACCAACCTACCAGACGGGCAGTGGGGCCGAGTTCGGGAGCAAGAGATCAGTTTGAATATGGAATGTCACCGACGCGGTTGGAGACACACGTTACTGCTGATGGCCCTGGTCAATAACGCGACCCTTGTGTCGCATTTTCGTGGGTTCGTTCAAGTAGATATTTTTAGAACGGTGCATATCTATATTTAGGGGCTACCCTATACTCGCTTGGCTGTGATTCACCTCCTCCGTTGCTGTCTATCTGATAGCTAAAATTGCGGCTTGGGCTGATTCACTGTGACTGATGAATCAGTTTGTATAATGGACGACAATAAAGAGAGTTGTGTGAGGCTCATTGATGCAGGATCAGGACAATAGGTGTGATAATTCACAAAGCAGTCCGACACTTTAAAGTCCTCATTGTCACTTTCATCACGGTCAACAATCAAGGGCCAAAATTATAAGCAGGAAACCATAAAAACAAAGAAAAAAAACAAAGACACAAGAATAAGAGAACACTCAAGGAAGGCAAATGCGTGTCCTAGAAGCCGGCAGGAATAAGAAAAAAAAAAGAGCAAAAGAATAGGTCACGGTGGGGATCGAACCCACAATCTTCTGATTCGTAGTCAACTGCCTTGCCATTGGGCCACGCGACCGTTTGCGATGGACGCCGAGGCTGGAAAAACCGTTCAAGACGCCACACGAGGCTGGCGATTCGATTGGCTGTCGGCGTTGGTTGCCCTGCTCGAGCCACAAGCACGCCACAGGCCAAGCCATTGTTCAGCAAGGAACAATCAGTTCTTGTTCTGGTCCTTCAACATTGAATCACTGAAAGGTAGCATTTGGTCTACGCAAAGCTGAGTCGCTTTCAGACTGATCCGAGCACAGCACAATAGTTGATGGCTTGTTTATTTACGCCATTTCAACAAACGAGAGCGGATTCTGTGCCTTGCTGTTCTAGTAACCCAGTAAATGATGGCATGTCTTGCAGCGATCGCGTGCAAAGAAGGTCTCGACACAATGGCGAGCAATCAATAATCCCCGGATTTTTCCAGGACGGTGCTTGAATGGTACAGGATGTTTTGATTGGATTGTTTGTCGGCCAGTGCGTGTTGTTTAGATAATCGAATACCCAGTTCCCCGTTGTACTCCGGGCCATGCTGACAGATGGTGAGCCTTGTCCAGGGTCTGCAGAGCAAGCATCAATTTGCTTGAAGATTTCAGGATGAGCTAGATTCGGAGTTCTTGGGTGAGCAGCCTCTGTCTGCTGCTTGATCGCCTTGTACATTAAAACGAGGCCTCCCGATTAATTGTTGATGAAGGCATCTCGAGCTCATGTTACTTGTCGCTTGGCTTGCTCCCCACGAAGCCGGACGGGAGACCTGGAGCCAGTGGAGCGAAATGGATTGAGCCCCTGTCGCGGGAAAATACAGTTGGGTTGGAAGCTAACCACGGGCCTGGTCTTGGCTCTTTTTAGTGGCACGCCGCCTAAAAATAGGCCTTGCTCAGTGGGCTCCTAGCGACAGCGCATTCCGGGCTTCAGCGGCGCCACTTCAAATGTTCTCTCTCAAGTTCCATCTCAACACGACCAACTGCGGCATCGACCTTATACAAAACCATCATCATGCCGCCTTCTGCAGATCCAGTCTTCCTCCCTCTTCATCCAGTCTAGATCTCACTAGTCATCGCTTTGGGACTCACCTCACCCTCCTCACCTGCCGCCCACCTCACTGCATCGCCCCCAGCCTCCACCACGCCGTCAGCACTACCACCATGTACCCCGCCTATCCTCAGACCATGGCTTCACCAAAGAGGCAAGGAATGCCCTCTATGATTCTGGCTGTCGCTGGTACGACGTCTGGCCTCAGCATCTCATACTCCGCCTTCCGCTTCTTCATGAGTCCCACCGCCAAGCTGAACACTGATGAGATCTTCCTGGTCGCTAAGATGGCACCTCTGCTGGGCACGACGAGGCTGTTTCTCCAAGCCTTCTCACAGGACCTGCCCGACGACGAGTTTGGCATCTTCTGCGCCTTCTGGGCCCAGTTCATGTACTCGGCTCTGTACCTCAGTGGCCGCCCCAACGGTCTGCACACTGGCTACGCTCACCTTGCCAGCGCCAATACTCTGATATGTTCAGTCGGCCTCTTGGCAGCAATCGAGAAGCGCTGGCGCGAGATCTGGTCCAAGCCCGAGCCTGAGCCCGAGCCGGAGTGCGAGTACCGCGATGCCGAAAAGTGCGAGGAGGACTTTGAGGAGGCCATTCCCACGACTACAGTCTCCACCGTCCCCAAGAAGGCCGGTGATGCCGTCCGCGCTGTTCTCATCTTCTTCGCTGCCTGGGCAGCCTATCGTTTCATCCGCTTGGAGATCAGCCTGATCCCTCAGGGATGGTCCACGATCGAGGATCTCGGCGTTCTCGACACCTTCATCTCAAGCATCCGCGGCACTTTGGTGACCGACCTCGCCTTGATGGCTGTTCTCTTCGTTCTTACCGCCGTTCCCCTGACTGTCGCTATTAAGGACCGGACTGTGTCCCTCTTCGACGTGAGTTTATTCATCCACTCGCATAGTTTTCCCCGATATTAACTGTATTTTAGGTCTCCGGGTACGCCCTCGTTGGTCGCGTTGTTCTTCTCCTGCGTCAACTTTTCGAAATGATCTACATCGGCCTCACCGCCTGTGTCATCGTCACTGGAACCACCATTGTGGCTCCAATGGACTTTATGAAGATCGCCTTCTCTCTGCTCGGCGGTTGGGCTCTGTGCGGTGTGCTGGCCATTGCATATGGAAAGCGCCCCATCCCCCGTCGCATTATTATTTAAGAGTATATATTTGATACCCTTTTTCTTTTTCTATTTTATTTCCTTTTCCTTTCCTTTTCTTCTTCTTTTTCCTTTGTTCTTTTTATTCTTTACGAATTAACTAGTACCCGCCTGGTTGCATGGGGAAATTTTGGGACTTTACGGATGATATGCAAGCATGGAATGAATTAAAATCAAAATTATCAAACCAAATTACTATTGACTTGTATTAATATTTGTGATGTACTTTGAAACCATCGATGCCAATTTCCTCTCCATGTCCGGGACTTAATTGAACTCGCGTAAGGGTTTTGCTTTCACGGATCTGAAGAGATGTCACCTAGACATCTTATAGAGGCTACACTACCTTGCAAAGACTCCCCTGGTATCCTGATGCAAACATGGAAGACGAAGGGGATGAGGCTTCATATAGAAGAATCTGGCTCTTGATGAAAACGGCTGTTCTTGGCAGCGAGGACTTGATGTCACAGAATGTCAAAACCAAGCCCCTTTGACGAATAAATCGTCTATATCAGGTGTTTGCGATTATGCTAGCCATCTACCAAGAGCTACAATGGGTATGCGAGTCCAGACAATGAGCACCCCTATGAGAAGAAAAGCTCAGCGCACGGCTCACAGCTGGCCCGACCCTTCAAACAACCCCATCACCGCCTCGTTGTTCTCAATCCAGTTCTCCAGCTCCGCGCCATTCGACATCCACAGCATCGAGTTTACGGCCCGCAGCCCATCCGCCATCCCCTGTGCGCCGGCCTCTCCCGCATGAGCACCGGCCTCCTTGGGGACGCCGAGCGTGCCTGGCGGAACGTCGAGATGCTGCAGCTGGGTCAGGTCGCACGCAGCTGCGGACGAGAACCCCAGCGCGTTGAGGTATGTATGCATGTTCGAGTCGTCCTGCCGCCCGCTCGTCTGCGCTGCGGAGGCGCGGGATTCGACGTGGCCCTTTGCGATTCTGTAGAGCACGTGGACGAGGCGGTGCAGTTTGGCGGCGGGGATGGAGGCGGAGGAGGCGGATTGGATGGATGTGACAAAGGCTTGGAGGCGGCCGAGGTCGTCTCCTGCTTCGGTCTCGATGACGTGGCAGAATATGACGACAAAGGGGATGAATGGGGCGAACAGAAGTGTCCTGCGCAGAGTCAGCATTCAGGAACACAGAGACTGGGATCATCGTAAGGCATGGTGTCTCACGTACCAGTGTAGATGAGTTGCCAGGTAAGGTGTCTGGCTTCTGTGTATGATCTTTATACACTCTTCGTGCTTCTCGAGGGTGGCTCTCGCAGCTGTGATGCAGCTGGGGCTGAATGTGGTTGCGGAGCCGGGCAGGTGAGGAGCCGCCCGATACACGAGCGTAAGGAGTGACAGCCGAAGGACGCTGTCTGAGGTGTGAAAAAAGTCCATCAAGTCTTCACCGGATCTCTGCTTTGCCACTTTGAGCCATTTGTCCTTGTCCCAAGGGTTAGTGAACTGGCCGTGGAGATAGTTTTTCGGAGCTGACCTACGTTCGTTTGACAGGTCGCTGTCTCCAAGCTGTTGAGATCAGATATCAAAGTCTCAGCCCGAGACTGCCTTGCCTGGTTAGACTGTGTGAGGGAATTGGGGCTGTACAACATCTCGTATATATTACCCTGGCATCGCGCAGTTTCGATCCACAGGACGAAGTAAGCCGACACAGGTTCAGAGTGCGTATCGTTCATTGATGGCCGTGGAATCGTGATGTCCCAGTCGGGGATCGTCGAGGGCCGCCCCAGCCGAAGAGATAGACTCTTTTCGACAAAGTAGACGCTCCAAAGTAGAAACTGCTTGTATCTGATGTCCTCTGGTTTATCATTCTGCATCGATGCAAGCCTGTGATAGCCGAGCGTCTGGCATAGTTCTGATGCCTTTGCTGACAAGGTCCATGAAAGAGAAGGCTTTGATTGGTCAATGGCATAGAATGCCTTGAGAGTGGTCAGTACGAAAACATTTTCTCCGCCATGCATAGGCTACGTACCCCAAAGAGAAGGGCGAGAATCACGCCGGAGGTAGCGGGAAGATGCAGAGACAGGTTTGACAGCGCAGTCTCGAGGTTGTCGCGACACATGGAAGCGTAGGCCATGCATTCCTCCTTCTCCTCGGCAGAGACGTGGAAGCTGTAGTCCCAAAATAGGGAATTGAGGCCGGCATTGACGGTGATGAAGTTCTCCTCCGAATACTCCTCATTGAAGTAAACGTCGAGACACATGTCTGTGAATCGTTGAAATGGAAGAAACTCGTAAACCCAGCCGGTGCCTACAAGCTTCTGAGCTGTAGGTTGCGAGGAAGATTAGCTTCGGACTGGCATTCTGCAAAGAGAGAGGTGACTACTTTTAGCAATGCGTATCAGAGCGATGGCCTTCTTAATGGGAGGCATGTCACAGCCTGGAAGGCTCGGTCGCTGGATAGGCCTGGCATGAGGGTACGCCACCTCATTCGTGGTGGCATCCTGCTGCACAAGGATGCAGGACAGCTCGCCCAGAGCTTCGCATAGTTCTGGGCTGGATTCTTGAAGGGAAGTGGTCTCGGCAACCGTCTGTAGGAACTCATTGACGAACACGGAATGGGCAGCAAAGGAAGAATCGCCCTCAACTACCCGTCCGTGTGCCCGCTGCGGCTGGATCGCGTCACTGGCGGGTGTTGAGGCAGTGGATGGTGTTTTGGTCAGGACCTGGGATTGTTGCGGGCTGCGCACATCGGGCGTCCCACGCGTGTGGAGATTTTCCAGGAGGTGAATGGCTCTTTCAAGCCTCGTGTCGATGGCATCTAGCTTTCTTTCACTGCAAGGTAGCGCGTGCATAGAGTTAGGACCTGCAGAGCGGGAAAACAAACGCGGGGTCTTCTGGCACACGTACTATTGCGGAGTGATGAGAACGCGCGTGCGTTTCTTCGGGGGTTTGGCTACAGCGTAGACACAAGCAATGCCGGAGGTGATGCAATGGGAGCAAGGGAACTCTCTATTGCAGCGGATCTGCATGCAGGTAAGTCTCCAGATTCAGAAAAGTGTTGTCAGGGTGTGAGTTTCCACATACCTTGCGAGCACGACAAGCATCGCACTGCGAGAGGGCGATATCAGCAAGTTAGCATCTGCACCGGGAGATTGCACCTCACCCGGGGCTGGATCGGCCAATCTGAAAGCGACAGGAATACTGACAGCTCGGCGATGGGCATCAGGGTTCGTCAGCGACCCGTCAGGCCCATTATCGGGCTGGCTGGCCTCGGGTTGGTCGTCATCCATGTTGCAGCTGCGGCAGGGGGGTGTCGGCCCCCGGGCGTGGACAGACGTATCAAGATTGGGCGGACACAGCAGTGACGAGGATGCCTTGGGCTCGGAGTCGGGAGGAGGGGAGACCAGCTCCGGGAGAGAGAGAGTGGTTATGACAGTCGACTTGCTGACAACGCGGGGCGGGCGGTAGCAGAAATTTTATCCGGCATTAGGTAGTGGCTTGTGACTTCTTCTGAGTTCAGGAGCTGCCCGATGAATCAGCTCGGCGGGGATTGGTCTATGAGTCACTTGTCGTCATTCCTCTTGACGTTGTTCGGCCGTGTCGTTCGGCCGCGGGACCCGCAAGCACCGATGCCGAGCAGCCAACTTGCGGCTCTGTGGACCAGACATGAGGCCGAAATTCTAATGAGGAGACGGAAAGATTTTCTTCATGCTTGCTCAAGATCGCCTTAAAAGGAGTTGCTTCTTCTTCCTCCTCGTCTTCTCTTCCAGTGACTCCACTCGTTCCAAACTATACCAATGCAACCCATTCTTTTGTTGCTTTTCTTCTTCTTGTCCCCTTCGTTAGACTAATTCTTGACTAAGCCCTCGACCGCAATCCACTATCGACAATATGGGAACCGAACCTGTAAAAGAGACCGAAAAGGACGGGGCCAACCAGAGTGATGGTTTCCTTGGGAGCATCGACACCGAGAAAGAACCCGAATCATCTTCGCCCTATACTCGAATCTTCAAGTACGCCGGCGCGCTCGAGTACTCACTGCAAGCCGTCGCCATCTTCGCTGCTATTGGCTCTGGTGCTGGAAATGCCCTCCAGAACCTCGTTTTTGGGAGGTTTATCACCGTCGTGACCAGGTTCGCCTCAGCAGATATATCACCCGCCCAACTCCGCCAAGAAGCTGCGAAACTCGCCCTCTACTTCGTCTACCTCGGAATCGGTCGATTCGTTCTGTCCTACATCTACAACACACTCTTGACCTACACTGCCGGCTGCATCACCCGGAACATACGACATGCATACCTCCGAGCTGCTCTGAGCCAGGACATTGCCTTCTTTGACCTTGGCACTGCTGGTTCCGTTGCAGCCCAGGCCACCTCTAATGGTCGTCTGATTCAAGGCGGCATCAGCGAAAAGCTGGGGCTGACGTTCCAGGGCCTCTCTACCTTTGTTACGGCTTTCATCATCGCCTTTGTCTTCCAATGGAAGCTGACCTTAATTTGCCTCTGCATTGCCCCCGCAACCCTGATTGTGAATGGGGCCGCGGCTGGGTTCATGGCTGGCCACGAAACTAATATTCTTGAAATACACGCCCAAGCCAACGCGTTCGCCGAAGACATTCTTTCTAGTGTTCGCACGGTTCACGCATTTACGCGGACTAGACTGATGAGTAAGTATGACGGTTACCTGAGCAGTGCCCACCACGTTGGTGGTAAAATTTCGCCGCTCTTCGGCCTCCTTCTTTCATCTGAATATTGCATCGTTTACCTAGGCTATGGCCTTGCGTTCTGGCAAGGTATCCGGATGCTCGCCAGAGGTGAAATAGACGAGTCAGGTGACATCTTTACGTGAGTGCTCTCGCCTCGGTTTTCCCAGGCTTGCCTACTGATCATTGTGACGCAGCGTCATCCTATCCGTCATCATTGCCGCCACCAGTCTGACAATGCTTGCACCGTACTCCGTGGACTTCACCCGCGCTTCCGCCGCCGCAGCCAAATTGTTCCAGCTGATCGACCGAAAGTCAGACATTGACCCCTTCCACACCGCCGGTGAGACACCGTCCACGACGATTGGACACATCCAGATCGAGAATGTCACCTTTGCCTACCCAACACGCCCGGACGCCACAATTCTTGATAACTTCTCTCTCAGTTTCCCCGCCGGCAAGGTCACAGCCCTAGTTGTGAGTTGATAACTCTTCCATCCGCAATAGCATTAGAGCTAACCGTTTATGATGCAGGGTCAATCCGGCTCTGGGAAAAGCACCATTGTCAGCCTTGTTGAGCGGTGGTATAACCCCCAGGCGGGCAGCATCAAACTCGATGGCAACAGCATTGATCAGCTCAATCTGAACTGGCTCCGAAAGAACATCCGCCTGGTACAGCAGGAGCCTGTTCTGTTCCAAGGAACCGTCTTCGACAACATCAAGTACGGCCTTGTTGGCACTCAGTGGGAACATGCGCCAGCGGACGAGCAGATGAAGCAGATCGAGGAAGCCTCCAAGCTGGCGTTTGCCCACGAATTCATCACTAAGCTTCCCCAGGGCTACCATACCCAGATTGGTGAGCGCGGCGGTCTGCTCTCCGGCGGTCAGAAGCAACGTGTTGCCATCGCCCGCAGTATTGTCTCCAAGCCCAAGGTCCTTCTGCTGGATGAGGCGACGAGTGCTCTTGATCCCGAAGCTGAAAGGATCGTCCAACAGGCCCTTGACAGGGTCTCCGAAGGTCGCACAACAATCGTCATTGCCCACAAGCTTGCTACTGTCCAGAAAGCCGATAACATTGTGGTCATGGCTAAGGGTCGCATTGTCGAGCAGGGCACTCATCAGTCGCTGATCGCGCATGACGGCACCTATGCCCGGCTCGTCAAGATTCAAGATCTCACCGCGGTCAGTGATGAGTCCGAGACATCTTCCGAGGTCGACGAAACGGGAGAGCCTGCTGAGCTGGTCCACACCCTGACTCGAAAGAAAACATCCGAGCAGAGGGCCGCGGAAATACTAAAACATCGCGATGACTACGACCAACATGAGCAGCGCGGTATCTTCTCCGTAATAGGACGTCTCCTTCTTGAGACTCCCGAGCTTGGTGGTGCGTATACTTGCATCTTCCTTGGTTGCCTCATAGCCGGTAAGTACTCTCGCCACCCTTGCGGCGTCACCATGCCTCCATATTAACATCCTGTAGGCGGAACCTTCCCTGGCCAAGCCATCTTGTTGTCCAAAGTGATGGGTGTATTCTCTCTCATGGGATCTGAAATGGAGCAACAAGGTAACTTTTATGCCAAGATGTTCATCGTGCTTGCCTTTGGATGTTTGATCGCATACTTTACCATGGGATATGCGGCAAATGTTGTCGCCCAAGGCCTGAGCCACAAGTTCCGTAGGAGTCTTCTTCACGACATGCTTCGCCAGGATCTGCAGTTCTTCGACCGAGACGAGAACAGCACCGGAGCGCTCGTCAGCCGCATCGACTCGAACCCGCAGTCTATCCTCGAGCTGATGGGCTACAACATCAGCCTTGTCCTTGTTGCCGTCTTCAACATCGCTACCTGCAGCATCTTGGCTATCGTGTATAGTTGGAAGCTTGGCTTGGTGGTCGTTTGCAGCGGGCTGCCGCCGTTGGTCGCCGCTGGCTACATGAAGATCCGGTTCGACGCCAAGATTGACCGCGAGACATCCAAGCTCCTGTCCTCGAGCGCCTCCATCGCCTCGGAGGCAATCACCTCCATACGCACTGTTTCGTCGCTGGCCATTGAGACGTCGGTGTTGGCTCGGTACACCGCTGAGCTCGACTCGGCATTGGCTGGCTCGAAGCGGCCAGTGTTCACAATGATGATTTGCTTCGCCTTGACACAGTCGATCGAGTACTGGTTCATGGCCCTTGGATTCTGGTATGGCTGTCGTCTTTTGTCGTATGGTGAGATCAGCATGTATGCATTCTTTGTCGCCTTCCTCGGCGTGTTTTTCTCGGGACAGTCCGCCGCCCAGCTTTTCCAATATTCAACCAGCATCACCAAGGGTGTCAACGCCGCGAATTACATCTTCTGGCTCCAAGGCATCCAACCTACTATACAGGAGACAGACTCAAACCGTGGAAATGGCCCTGATTCAGATAATTCCTACAGTATCAACGACATGAAGTTTTCTTATCCGCTTCGCCCCGACACCAGCGTCCTACAAGGCATAAACCTCCAGGTAAGTGGCATATCTTCCATTAGCAAGCTATTCTCGGCACTGACAGTCGCTCTCTAGATCAAAAAGGGCCAGTTCGTCGCCTTTGTTGGCGCATCTGGCTGCGGAAAGTCCACAATGATTGCCCTGCTGGAGCGGTTCTACGACCCCTCAACTGGTTCGATAAACATTGGCTCGTCCCCCCTGACCTCCCTGAACCCCAGGCTGTACCGCCGTATAGTCGCCCTTGTCCAGCAGGAACCAAAGCTATTCCAGTTCTCGATCCGCGAGAACATTGCTCTCGGGATTGACGAACCCGCCGAGGGAGAGGATCCTGCGGGTTCTGCGGGCACCGTCAGCGACGAGATGATCGAATCGGCACTGCGCGCCGCCAACGGGTGGGATTTCGTGTCTTCTCTCCCTGAGGGCCTCTCTACCCCCGCAGGCTCCAACGGCACGCAGCTCTCTGGCGGCCAGCGGCAGCGAATCGCCATTGCACGGGCACTCATCCGCAGCCCGAAGGTGCTCCTGCTCGACGAGGCCACCAGCGCGCTCGATACGGAGAGCGAGAGGACTGTGCAGGCAGCTTTGGCCAAGGCTGCAGAGGATGGTGACAGGGTGACGATTGCAGTCGCTCACCGTCTTAGCACCATCAAGGATGCGGATGTGATCTACGTCTTCCATGGCGGAAGAATCAAGGAGTTTGGGACGCATCAGGAGCTGCTTTCACAAGGTGGTATGTATCGTAAGATGTGTGAGGCGCAGGCTTTGGAGTAGAAATGGGGAAATTATTACTTTCTTTGGCACAGTAGCCTTGATAGACTTTTATAGATATATATTCTAATTACATTATTTCCCTATTGCTGAGTTGTGGCTGCTATGAATTTCTTGTCCTATACAGCGCAGGGAAGCTCTTTCCAGCTGGCCAGTCGAGCATATACGATCTTATAATCCAAATCTCAGCTGCTTTCGCTCACTACCTGTAGACGATGGGACGTGCACTCTATATCTGAGTGCCTTGCAGATCAACCTCCGTAGCTCAATAGATAGCAGAGCAGAATTCGGGACTTTCAAAATTGGTGGTTAGGGGAGATATACCCGGCTGTAACTGACGTTTATTTTAGCGAATCTGATGAGCCAATGTGGGCTAAAATACCTACTAAAGTTTCAGGATATTAGACTATAAGGAGGTACTTTCGTGAACTGCCCATCTACTTTTGGAAGGTGGCATTAAAATACTCAAGTGGTTAACAATATGATCCCGCTAGATATAAAGATACTGTGATACTCGGCCCCTCCGGCCGGGTAAACCACCTTTACCAGCCCATTCCAACTTCCTCAACTACCTTCCCTATATCAAAAGTCACTCCCCTCCAAGTCAAAAATCAGATATACAGATCTTCAAGATGCAGGTTTTCACTGTTTTCATTGCTCTCTTTGCAAGCCTTACCTTAGCCGCTCCATCCACTCAACTCATCGACGATGTTGCAAAGATTCTTGAAGCTCCCTTGGCCGCTCCACCCACTTATCTTGTCGAAGAAGTTTCAAAGCTTCTTGAAACCCGTGCTAATTAATGCCATTTGTGAAAGAAACCCAAGAACTCAAAATTTATCTGCATTACGGAATTGTTTACTAGCAATAGTTCCTAGTTGCAGAAGGCTCTTTTTAGTGGCGGAAGGGGGGGCCTTAGCAAATCACTTCGAAGTCAATATCAATGCCACAGAGTGTCAAAGGAACCCGGCATGCGCACGTCGAAGGGAGTGAAGATAAGAGACATCAATGTATTCTATCTAGCTCGCTGTGCGATGGCAATTATTGACAAGCTCTCTATTGGATTACAAACACATCAAGATGATTTTGATTCCTTCCAAATGCCTCAAATTCCAGCTAATTACTTGAGTTATCCAGATAGTTGTGCCTCGGACGTATCTGGAAGTGGGTAGGCGTCTTTGACCTCTTAAGGAATTGACTGACGTAGAACAAGAACACAAAAAAGCTCGGAGGATTCTCCTACGCTTGGCAACTTAGGCAGGGATGGCACCGGGTTCAGCACCCGGCCAAGCCTTTTGCCACGGCTAATGGTATTTGGCTTGATTGTTTCATTAGCAATGTGGCAGCCTAGGTCGGCATGTAGAGTAAGCACTCGCATTAACACTGTGACACACTGTGATCTGCCCCTGATGATCTGATGAAAAAGAATGTTCACCGGACAAGCTCTAAGCGCGTGTTGGCGACTTGCTACCCAACACTTTGTACGAGGTGCGCCCTGCTGGAAGACTCTCGATGCCTGAGTTGGGATTGTGCAGCCCGCAGGCAGACGATGCCTTTGGGCCCGTCGTTGCCCATTGTCGTCAGGGCTTCGACTTTACCCTGCTTTTTGAGCAATTCATCCTGTCGGCCGTGCCATCGGTTCTGGTGCTGCTCGTTTCATCCTGGGCCTTGATGCGAAGGCACCGAAGAAGTGTCAAGACTACTTCACAATCGAGATTTCCTCTGAAATTAGCAAAGCAGGTATGCACAATGTTCTCCTTCTGCCACTGCTAGGCTTTTCCTCGTTGCTTACGCTTATCTTAGATTTCAATTGCATCTTTAGCCGCCACACAGCTTGCCTTGATCGTGCTATGGAGTTTGCCTGACTCGAACAGGACCAAGGCGTCGCTACCTGCGGTGGCCCTCTCGCTTGCTGGGACCATCGCGATGGCAATCCTCTCGTACCTTGAACATGACCGCTCCGTTCGCCCATCTACCATCCTATGCGCCTATCTGTTCTTCTCGGCTTTGTTGGATCTCAGCCAGGCTCGCACGCTATGGCTGAGGCAGAGTAACGATGCGGTGGCCGCTGCCTTCACTGCTGGTCTTGTCCTCAAGGTTGTGACTCTCGTTGTGGAAACGATTGAAAAGAAGAGTTTCCTCCAAGCACCTTACCGTGACTATAACCCGGAGACATTGGGAAGTGTCTTGAATATAAGCGTCTTCTGGTGGCTGAACTCTCTTTTCTTGAAAGGCTCATCTACTTCCCTAGGTATCAAGGACCTCTTTGAACTTGATGAAAACATGCTCTCTGCCAAGGTTCACTCAAACATTCGCCGAAGGTGGGCAAAACAACAGCAGAAGAGTTTATACCGCCTCCTTTGGGTTGCAGTTAGATCTGCTTGGAGGCCGTTGCTCGTATCATCCGTCACGCGACTGGTTCTCATCCCGATTAAATTTGCGCAGCCACTTCTCATCGACCGAGCAGTAAGCCTCATGACCGAGCCTGAAAGTCAAACGAAAACGAACAGCAGCCGAGCTATTATTGGGGCCACGGCTCTCATCTATCTGGGCATTGCGATTGTGACGGGCTATCACCGACACAACCTCTATCGTTTCGTCACCATCCTCCGAGGCGGACTGGTCTGTTTGATATACGACGCGACTCTCAAGCTGGACATGGACCAGGCGAAAGAGTCGGCAGCAGTTACTCACATGAGTGCTGATATCGATCGCATCGCTCTTGGCTTTGAATCCCTTGATCCCCTGTGGGCTGGGCCCATCGAAATTGCTATTGGCATATATCTCCTGAACCAGAGAATTGGGGCTCTATGTGTTACTCCAGTTGTACTGGCCGTTGGTACGCAATCACTGAACAATAGCATACTTTCATTATCCCTGTTCGTAGATTGCTAACGGATGTTGTAGTTCTGGTCGCCATATGCTTCTCTGTGGGCAAGACCGCGACTTCGGCTCAAAAGGTCTGGGTAGAGGCCATGCAGCGGCGAGTGGCCGCAACTGCCAGAGCTCTAGCTAATATCAAGGGCCTCAAGATGACGGGACTTACAAACTTTATCGACGCCGAGCTCCATGATCTTCGAACTTCGGAGCTGAAGAAATCCCGGCGCATCCGTGTCATCATCTGTCTGACAGCAGCGATCAGCACCACAACTTTGCCTATTTTAACGACTGTAACCATCATGGTGTATGTGCTCGTCAACCGGGATTCGCAAGATTTCAGATTTGATTCTGCCCTTGTTTTCACAATGTTATCTCTCATCTCCCTTTTGGCTCGCCCTGTTCAAGACTTGGCATTTGCTATCCCAGACGTTGGAGGTGGGATTGGATGTCTCCAGCGCATCCAGAAATATTTACTGGCACGAGAAGAGATTCAGGAATCCGAGTCTTCGCCCCCAGAATCCGAATCTTCCAAGGACAACGTGCTGGAGGACCTTCTGCCTCTGTCTGACAAAGATGCATTGATAACAATTCAGGATGCGGATTTCGCATTCCAGGAAGCAAGCAAGCCCGTGCTTCACGATATTTCACTCAAAATCCCGAAAGGAAGCTGGACCATACTAACTGGGCCGGTTGGAGGTGGGAAAAGCGCTCTGCTTCTCGCTATCCTTGGCGAACTACGTCAGCTTAAAGGACCAGTTCGCAAGAGGAAGCTGCTGCCCATAGCATTTTGTGCCCAAGAGCCGTGGCTGCCTAACACTACACTTCGTGAAATCGTCACGGGGTTCTCGGAATATGATTCAAACTGGTACTCAAAGGTCATCGACGCGTGTGTATTGAGCTTTGACATCAAGGAACTTGCCCGGGGTGACCAGACGGTTATCGGTAGTGGAGGGATTAGTCTGAGCGGAGGGCAGCAGCAACGGCTCAGCTTAGCTAGAGCGCTGTACTCCCGGAAGCCATTGCTTCTTCTTGACGATGTTCTTTGCGGCCTTGATCCGGTCACAGAGCAGAAAATAGTTGATAATGTTTTCGGACAAAGTGGCCTATGCCGAAAGAACGGCACCACTGTGTTTCTCGCTACACATTCTGGTAAGTGCCAAATATCCTACCATATCTTGTATTTATTTCCTATTTATTGGACTAGACTGACGAAACAGTGCGTCACGCGATGCGAGCTGACCATGCAATCGTCTTGGCCTCTGGTGGCACTATTCTTGAGCAGGGGAAACCGTCCCAGTTGTCCTCTCTTCAGGAGTTTTCGACTGACACCGAATCTGAGGAAACACCAACCACATCATCCTTTACTGATGCCAACGCCACCGATCAAGGTAGCAATGTCCCCAACGCACAAGACCACGACGAAATTCAGGATCCAGGCCCACGAAGCAATGGGGATACAAGACTCTTTGGGTATTATCTTCAGGCTATTGGATGGGTGAATGTCCTCGGCATCGCCATCTTCAGCCCTATTTTCGCCTTCTCATTCAAGTTCCCCACCGTTATCCTGAACTGGTGGTCAGTGATAGAAACCGAAATACCTGGGTCTAAAACGAACTTGTACCTTGGTATTTACTGCATGCTCGGTGTGCTCACCATAATCAGCGTCACCATGGCCCTGGTTTTTCTTCTCATGTTTGGAATGCCTCGAGCATCCATCAAAATACATAGGAGGTTGCTGGATGCCGTGATCGGGGCTCCTCTCTGGTTCTTTGTCTCTACTGACTCCGGCCAGACTCTGAATAGATTCAGTCAGGACCTGTCACTAATTGATGTCGCCCTCCCGCCGGGTATGCTCAACACGATATACATGGGAGCTCTGTGCATCATGGAGGTCGGGCTCATCGCCATGGCGTCCAAGTGGGCTCTACCAATGTATCCCGTCATGCTCATTGTTTTATACTTCCTTCAGAGTTTCTATCTGCGCACTTCTCGGCAGCTTCGGCTGCTTGATATTGAAGCCAAGGCACCCCTTTTTTCGCAATTCATGGAGACTCTCCAAGGACTTATGACGATCCGGGCCTTCAAGTGGGAGCAAAAGTCTACTGAGAAAGTATATGCTTATCTGGACGATTCTCAGAGGCCTTTTTATTTGCTGTACAGTATCCAAAGATGGCTGACTCTTGTTCTGGACATCATGGTTGCTGTGATCGCAACCGCTGTCGTGGCCTTGGCGACCCAAACGTCGGGGTCTTCAGCAGGAGGCCTGGGTGTGTCGCTGGTGAATATCTTGTCGCTCAGTCAGACGCTTGTTTCTTTGATAAGGGCCTGGGTGGAAGTGGAAACATCTCTTGGCGCTGTGGCCCGCGTGAGGAGTTTCGACCGGGAAACTCCACGAGAATGTCTGCCTACCGAGGACTCAGAGCCCCCGGAGCAGTGGCCGTCAAGCGGTAAGATTGAGGTCAGGGGTCTCGGGGCGAGCTACAAGTGAGTGGTGAATCAGCAAAAAGAAGGATAGGATACTGACAGTTTTGAATAGGCCTGAAGGAGCTCTTGTCTTGGACGGGTTGGATGTGGACATCCAACCTGGCGAAAAGATCGGATTATGTGGTCGAACTGGGAGGTAAGTGAGATGGCAAGAAACTAAGACTTGAATCCATCAGCCCGTCAGAAATCTAAATTCTTAATAGTGGAAAGAGTTCATTTGTTTTGTCGCTTCTGAAAATGGTAGAATTGCAACAAGGAGATATTCTCCTGGACAACTCCACCATTAAGTCGATACCGCGCTTAACTCTCCGACGTCGATTGAATGTTATGCCGCAGAATCCTCTCATTCTTTCCGGAACAATGCGATTCTGCCTCGATCCCTGGTCAGAGAATTCTAACGAAAGGATTCAATGGGCACTGGAGGAAGTAGGCATGTGGGAGGTCATCACCGAGAGGGGTGGGTTGGATGTCAACACGGATGACTGTCCGCTTTCTCGTGGCCAACAACAGCTCATCTGTCTCTCCAGAGCTCTCCTTGGGAGATCTAAGATTCTGATCCTGGATGAGGCGACTGCGAACCTGGATCAAGAAACGGAAGCTAAAATGATAGAGGTTATTAAAGGAAACTTCTCGCAATGTACAGTGATAATGGTTGCACATCACCTGCACACCATCAGGGACTTTGACAAGATTATGGTCCTTGATCGAGGCAATCTTGTGGAGTATGGCAGACCTGACGATCTGTTGTCCTGTCCTAGCAAGTTTCGCGAGATATGGGATAGTCAGAGTTAGAGTTGCATGGTCTAGCTAAGGTAATTTGGTCATATCTGGAATATTAACTTCGAAAGAGACCAAATTAAATGGAATAGAAGCGAGGGTCAATAGGAAGTAACATTCTCTTTGTTGATGAACTATCTGGTCTCGTAATAAACGACCCTACTTGTTTAGTCGAGCTGCTCGAGCCGGGTCTCTCCAAAACCGACAAGCTTCTGTTCGAATGTTGTCCAGATCCACCTTTGTACCACCTAAAGGCCTGACTGTCAACTGAAGCGATCCATTATTTGCCTGATTGACTTCATATTGAGGCCAACTTGGACTTCCCTCGTACCGATAGGTGTTTGGATCACCGCTAACGACGAAACTCGACAGATAGCCGTGGTAAATGTGACTGACATCGGGGTACTGAACCGATAAAGGTTCATCCCAAGTATACCTGGTGTCCGCGGTATGTGGAATTCCTTGCCAGTCGGGAAAGTTGTTGTTGGTGTCGAAGCGGACTTTCCATGTTGGCACACCTGCAAGAGATGCACGGTATGCAGTCTCTTGCGAAGGACAGATGTAAGCATAGTCGGACCAAGCAGCAGCCAGACGATTATACTGCGTGCTGTTGGGGGAGTTGGCGAAAGGCGACGAGGGATCAGTTGCCGGGTCTGAGTAGAGAGATTCAAGTAAAGACAAATCATCGCTGGTCAGAGCTGGCGAAATGTTGTGCAGGTAGTCCAGGAACTCATCGTTGGTCTCCTTATCCCCAGGGATATAGAATTTTCCTTCATCTGAAACAGAAGAAGTAATGACCGGGACATGGAAGAATGTGCCATCGTATCCAGACTGGGAGCCAAACTTCTCGAGGAGTGGCCCACCCTTGGTAGGTTGAAATGGCCATGTCAATGCCTCGTTGTAGTCATTGTATAGCTGTACACTGATATTCCGAATAGCTCCAATATCAGCACTTCTCAGACAAGATAGAGTAGCAGCGTTGTTCAGTCCTTGATTACAGCCCAAGTATGAAAGATATTTGGCTGTTTGTTCTGCATATAGAGGATAGTGGGCATCAGGGAACGCTCGCGCCGTCACAGAACCTGACTGGTGTATAGCCCGTGCGAAGAGTGGTTTACCTTCATCTTCGCCATAGTTGTGGAAATAGTGAATACCAACGGAGTGTCCTCCAGCAGAGCGACCGCCAATCGTGACAGAGTCGGGATCACCTCCGAAGGAGCTGATATGCCGCTGAACGAACTTGAGCAACAGATGTTGATCACGGATTCCCAGGTTTAGGAGCCCCTCCTCTTCGAACAAAGGAGAGGAAATGAAGCCCAATGAGTTGACCCGGTAGTGAAATGTCACGACGATGACAGGTCGCTTGGACGAGGCGACAAAGGACGGACCATCAAAATTGCGCCAACCCCCAGCGTAGAAAGCACCACCATGAATCCAGACAAGGACAGGCAACTTCTGGCTGCGAGGGATACCGGAAGGTCGGAAAACATTGAAGTTGAGGCATGCTTCATCCTGGTCTGCTTCGCTAATGCTGGATGTGGCCTGGATACAGCTCTTCCCGTAACTTGTCGCCGCCTTGACACCTCTGAACGAAGAGGGCCAAGTAACTGGGCGAAAGCGGCCATCGCCTACCGGCTGCGTCGCATAATCAATTCCTAGCCAAGCATCGACGTCCTGAGCCAGAGAGGCGCCACTCAGTGTGGAGTTGATCAGTGTTCCTGTGAATGAGCCATATCCCTTGAGCACCACCGGATCTTGTGTAGATGCTCCCAGACATAGCACAGTCTGGGCAGCGCCTGTGAAGATGTTTTTCAGAGAGACCATGGTACCAGAAACCTCGTTTGTGTGTCCAGTGTCAAAGAGACACGAAAGGAGGAGAAACCACCGCAAGTGCCTCGACATGCTTTAATAACTCATCCGACGATCGTTGTTGATTACGATTCACCCCAGGCCGCTTTCGCAATACCGGGATTTCTTGACGTTGCACTTCGAGCGTTACTCCGCATGGGTCCCCGCTAAGCGTGCGACATTATTACCTGTTACTGAGCAGTTTCTCTCCTGTTTCCATCGCTGGAAATAGTTAGAGTCGGAAAAGTGCCGACAGTGACATACCGCGTCCAGACCGAAATGCAAATCCCACCTCGGACGAATTAACCCTGTAAAGGTAGTGAGAGGATTGCAAATACATGGAATTGTATATTCATAGAGTATCTATCATACTAGTTTATAACTTTATTTACATTGAATCAATTCTTTCTTTGTTTGTAAGCTATAATATCTCACCCAGCATTAATGTAAATAAATGAGGAAAAAATCGGTGGTGGAAAGAGCGGAAGAAATAAAATTTATATACATGACCGTACAGCCATTAAGTAGGACTCAGTGGTCCTTATGAAGCTCCCCGTATCTTTTCTCCACAAGAGTCTTTGCTATAGACTTGATGCTCCTCTTTGTGTCAAGAAGCTCAAGCATACTGATATCACTCCCAAAAGCTAGACTGAACCAATGTCTTAGCTCTGCCGCAATAAGACTATCCACGCCATAGTCAGATACAGATCGTGATGGGCTGACTTGTGCCTCATCGATAAACACCATCTGAGCCACTGTGCTAGCAATAGCTGCAGCGGCAAGATCTTCCGCTGCAGCTAACCCGTCGTTTGACTTGAGGGAATCCTGGAACTGCCGCCGTATACGCGTTGCGGATGATTCGTCGGCCGCGTCATCTCGGCCTTCCCTTGAAGGGTCGTACAACATGGCATCTTCCATACTCCGCATTACGAGCGAAACACGTGCGTCGGAATACCATCTTGGCCTGAGACCCTTTGCATCTGTACGTGCGACCTCATCAGCCGCCAGAACAGCCGGGTCAAATGAGGTGACATATCCGGTTGTTGATAGCGGATCATCGGCCTGACCAGACCATTCGGCTGTACCTTGACCGCCGGGTTGAGATAAAAACGCAGGCTCCAAGAGGCGAAGGAACTGATATTCCGTGAGAGTCTGCAGTTTGTTACGGAATCCCATATTCGCTGTGACGATGTTGGTACTGAGGTGGCCAAGATCCGAGACAAAGCCAAAGGCTACAGTGGAAGCCACTAATCCCTGACTGCGTCGGTATCTAGCAAACGATTCTTGGAAGTTGTTTGCAGCTGTGTATGCGCTTTGTGTGGCCAGTCCTAGATATGGCTCGGTTGAAGTTACCAAGACAAAAAAGTCAAGGTTCAAAGACTTGGTTGCTTCGTGCAAGTTTTTGGTTCCTTGTACTTTCGCTTGTAGGCCCAAGTTCCACTGATCTGCTGTTAACTTGTGAAATGACAAGTCCTAAACAAATACCTGGCGTTAGCTATTGATCGTTCAAACGCTCTTCGAAGGTTACTTACTTGGTAGGACACTGCCGCGTGAACGATGCCCTGAATAGGCCGTACTGACGAGGCTTCTTTAACAATCCTCGATACATCTGCAAGATTGCTCACATCACATGATACAGACTCTACACTGATTCCATGAGAGGCCAAGTCTGCAATTAGACCAGAGGCCTCTGAACTTTGGGCACCGCTTCGCGTGAGGACCAACAAATGGTGACATCCTCGTCCTGCCATCCAACGAAGAATACTTCTTCCCAGCCCACCAAAACCACCAACTATGATTGCCATCTTCTCTCGTGAAAATCTGGCACGAAGGGGCGCGGGAATCCTTCTTACATGAGACTCAGGGTCTTGATAGGTCATGACTATTTTCCCAATATGCTTACCCTTGGAGAATTGGAGCAAGGCCGTAGCTAACTCTGAGACGTCGTAGGTGGTGATCTGTGGAATTGGGCCAATCCGGCCGGCTCGGTAATGAGCCTCCAGAGACTGCATCAAGGTCTGCCCCAGGGCTGGTACTGCATCAAGTACGACACCCAGATCAAACGAACAAAATGAGACACTCTTTTTGAACAGCTCGAGTTCCAGTGTTTTGGAGTTTTGTACGTCGACACGCCCAACATCGATGTAACGCCCCAGTGGCGCAAGTGCTCGAATAGACTCTTGCATCGTATCTGCTTGAGACGTACCAAGAATGATATCGAAACCCTTGCCACCGCTGGCGCGGATCATCTCGGCAACGTTCACGGCGCCACGGGAAGAGAAGATCCTAGACTCATCCATCCCCATCACCTCGACTAGATAATTGCGTTTCTCTGCAGTCCCGACAGTTGCAAACACTTCTGCACCCATACTTTTCGCAAATCCCAATGCAGCAAGCCCCAAGCCTCCCGTGGCAGATTGGATCAAGACCTTATCTCCCTGTTTAAGGCGAGTGATATGTTCGAAAGCGTACAACACTGTCATGTACACCAAGGGCATGGATGCCATTTGTACCAAGTCATCTTCGGGCTTGAGGCGTTGAGCCCAGATGGCGGGTGCTCTGACCACGTTGCCGAGATATCCCTTTCCAAAGGCATACACATTGTCACCAACGGAAACGTTTCGGACATCTGATCCTACTTGCTCCACGACACCACAGTACTCGCCAGACAGAGCGTTTTGGTCAATTCGGCCAGAGCAGGAGGCAATGTCTTTCCAATTCAATCCACTCGCGAGAACCTTGACCTGAATCCAGTCCTCGGGTAGCTCCTGAGTTGCTTCCTCGAACGGCCTGAAAAACAAGGAAGAAAGCACACCGGGAACCTCAAAGTCAGCACGAATTGGTTCTTGTCCATGGAACGGAAGTGAGACGGCAAGATCGGGAGGCATATCGGCTTGGATGGCGTTTTCATGAAGTGCCACGTCGGGGACAAGTCTGCTGATCCATAGGCGACCATCTTGCCAAGCGAAGTCACGATCCTCACTTCCTTCATCAACAGGAACCTGCAACTGTGACTCTTGGTCAAGAACTACATTGACCAGTGCCCCATCCTCCAACCTCTCCTCTGGATCATAGTCGATAGACCTAAACCTTGATGTTGGAATCTCTGTGCCAAGCGTGCGTAGCAAGCCAGTGATGAGAGCACCCTCTGGCCTTTTGGCCTTCAATATTCCGGATGCAGTAATCCACAGCACGGTAGATGCTACAGTGACTGCTTCTCGAATGGAATTCAGAATACTCTCGTTGATATCAATCACCGCATCCTTCGGCTCAAGGAATATAAGGAGTCGGCAACCGGTTTCGAACGTGTCTCTTGTAACTGCTGCTAGTTGAGTCGTACTGTGGGGAATCTGGCGTCTTCCCAACTCTTCCGTGACCCTGTCCACAAGGGCAGATTTCTCAGAGCCATACAGTATTTTAATACCGGCAGTGTTCTTTTCGTGCCCCTCTAGATGGCTCTCAACAACCGGGTGTTTTGCCGTGGCTACCATGACTACCGCACGACTGCTTTGTGGAGTTGCAAGGTCGTGCAGTAGAACGTCCACGTCAGAAAACCCAGCTCTGGTCAGACTTTTCCCCCAAGTGTCAAGGTCTAGGTAGGAGTCCTCTTCGGCATCAGCCCAGTAGTCCGGAAAAGCCCCCAGGATGAATTTTTGCCCGACAGTCTGCTTGAGACTCTGAAGCAACAGCAATTTACCGCCTGGTTTCAAAAGCCTGTGACAGCTTTCAAGCGCAACAGACAGGCGCTTGGCGGTGTAAAAGCGCTGTGACACAAATACTACATCGTATTGCTGCGTGAACTGTTGCTCCAAGACATCCTTTTCGATGTCTAGTACTGCGAATTTCAAAGCTGCGTACGAGCTGAGAGTATCCCTGGCTTTGTTTACAGCATCCTCCGAGACATCCGTAAAGGTGAAGTTTCTGTATCTTTTGACCATGTTCTTGGACGAGAGAGAATCCAGAATTACCTTGGTAGCGTTGCCGCGACCTCCTCCAACTTCAAGCAGCGTCAAGGAGGGCTCTGCGAAGCCAAGTGAATCAAAGTAGCGAGCTAATTGAGGATAGAGGCTGGCGACAAAGACATCGCTTTGGCCAATGTCAGCGAGGCCGTTCTTAGCGAGACCATCTATACCTGCAATTTGGCAGCTCAATATGTCATTCATGTGTTGAAATAGAGTGTGAGCAGCCATAATTTCACGACTTTGGCCATACTCATCAACCAACTTCTTCATGGCCTCGGCTCGCTGGGTTCCATCAAGGCTCCTGGCTTCTGTCATTAAATCAGACGTTTCCATGGGCTGCGTCTTGACCCAGTGAATGTAGTGCTTGGCACTCTCTGTAGTCTTGCTCAAATCCACTCCATTTGTCATATTGCTGGATATATCAGCCAAGATGAGTGAGGCGAGGCGGTCCAAAGCGTTCAGAACACTCTCATAACCCTGTATATGTTGACGAGCTGCTGCCAAATAGTCTCGGACTTGGGATTCTCCCAAGGTACGTATGTCGGGTCTCCAGGCAAGTCTCCAGAAAGGATTGCTGTATGGCGCTCTGTACTCTCTCTCCGCCTTGATCTCAAAGTGAGACACACAACGCAATCTATCAATGTCCACAACCACCTCGCCGGACTGATTGTGAAGTTGCAAGCGGCCATATGCCCCGCGCAAACCAACTCTTTCTCCCTTCGCGATGGCGACGCCCCAATCCTCGGTGTTGGCAAACTTGTAAAAAGCCCTGTCAACGTGAACGGGCACAAATGCACATGTGGCTTTTGCTGGCTGACCTCCATTCCAAGCAAAGGCTGACATCTGTTGAAGTGCATCAAGCGAAGCTGGGTGAATGGGATATGTAGATTGATACTCCTCTGTCGTGGTTCTCAAGTTGAGTTTTGCAACGGCCAATGACTCCGTTGGGTCGGCCCTGATATCAGAAACCCCCTGGAATGACGGCCCGTAGTTGAATCCGATCTCTTTGAACCTTCGGTACCAGGCGGCTTTGTCTGCATGTCTAGCGTCCATCTCCTTCGACAACTTGACAAGAGCATGGCCAGCCTCGTCGCTGGTTTCTATCTTGGCGGATCCAGTGCAATGAACAGTCCACGCGGCAGTTTCTCTGTCCAGAGAAGCTATTGAGAACTTTATCCACGACGGTGACTCTTCACTTCGAAGCTCGCCTGGTTCCACACTCGTGACCATTTCGACTCCCACATCATCCTCAGGAACCCGCATCGCAGTGATAAAATCCACATTCCGAAGTGAGATCCCTGCTATGATGCTGGGATTTGGCCGCTCGTGATACCATTGCTCTACAGCCGCCATCGCAGTCGTCATAAAGGCAGATGCAGGGAAGACAACATGCGGTATCAACTTGTGATCAGATAGCCACGGGAGATCCTTCACCCGCAGGATGTTGCGCCATTGGGGCGTTAGTTTGGAAGTCCCAGGAACTTTGGATCCCAGTAGGTCGTGCCGCTGGACTGTGCGCCCGCGAAACTCTTTGCTGAGGGAGCTTTCGCTGTATAGAATCGGGCCATAGGCATACCTGTATGGGGTCAGCTGGGTCGCAGTGCACCCTACAGCGTATGAGAAATTCCCTTCGCTATCAAGACAATCAGTAGCGTTTACCCTGGCCATGTCTATGCGGGCGTTGACGGAGAATAATGTTCCAGCCATTCTCAGTAAAGCCAGCTGGTCATTTTGCCCCCTGATCAAACAAGAAACATACGGTAATTTCCTGGACACTCCGTTCATTATCTGTTGCAGGGGGCCTTTTAGAGCCGCATGAGGCCCAATTTCTACCAACACGTTGACAGCAATATCCGTCGTTTTGAGTAATCTGGAGACAGCGGCCGAGAACTGAACAGGTGACTCGAGATTTGCACGCCAATACGAAGCATCGATCGGTAGGTTTATCGTATCCTTGAAAGGGAAGACTGAGGATACCCAAGACACTGCAGGTCGAAGGTTAAAATGGGAAGCATCCTTCCTTGGCAGCTCCTCCAAAGCACGAGCGAGCTGATCTTCGTAGGCCTGCCCGATGGAGAGCATGTGATGAGAGTGATAGGCGTTGTCTCCCGTCCTGAGCTTCCGATTAAAGATTCCCAGATCATCCAGAGCCTGCGATATCTGTGTAATGGGCTCAGAGTCTCCAGATAACGTAACGCTCTGGGGCGAGTTGACAGCAGCGATAGTGACCCGACCATCAAAGCCTTCTAGATGATCAGCTACCTCCTCTCTGCCCAGCCCAACAGCCAGCATCGCTCCTTGTTTCTGATTGGTAGAAATAGCACAGCCACGGAGATATGCTGCTATGATAGCCTCTGCGGCAGTGATACGACCAGCGGCGTAGGCTGCTGCGATCTCCCCGGATGAATGGCCCGCTACAGCAGCTGGCGTGATGTCCCATGATGCCAGAAGGTCGACAAGTCCAATCTGGACCGCAGTACAGACAGTCTGCGTAATGATGGGGAGATTAATATCATGCTCCCTATGTTCATGATCGAGAACAGCCTGCAGAGTCCAGGAGGGGGCGTTGGGCAGCACTTGAAGAATGTCATTCATGTGAAGAATGGCTCTTTTGAAAACATGGTACTGGAAAAGATGGCGACCCATCCCGTTCCACTGGGCACCCTGGCCTGTGAATATGAAGGCCACACTCTGAGTATCCGTATTGGCCACGGAAACGAGCTCTTCAGACTTGAGGCCGGCAATCAGGTCGTCTTTATCAGCGATGCGGAAGGTCCGACGAGGGAATTTGGTTCTTCGGTTAGACAAGGTGAATGCTAAATCAGCCACCGAGCATTTGCTGACATCAGATTGCGAAGCTTCAATGTTGAGTTTGAGAGACGTGTCGTGATGAGCTGAGAATGGCAGAATCAAGTACTGGCGCGTGTCAGAATCTGCTTTTTGGAGAAGAGGAACGGTGGTGTTGGACTCCTGGTTGGCCCCTCGGTCATCTATTTCCCGGAGAACTGCGTGCTTCTCCTGCTCGCTATGGTTGTGCGACCGGTCACTTCCATGTCCGTTTGTCTTATGATGTCCATTAGACATTCCTCTCAGCCCAACGCCGTTGCCTTTGAAAACACCCGGTTTGATATACCCGGGGAGAACATTCTCAACGTGGTCTAAAATGCAGTGAGAATTGGCGCCTCCAAACCCGAAGTTGTTGATCCCTGCTCTCCGTAGCCTTCCATGCGGCCAGGGGGTAGGTTCTGTTACAATCTTGATGGCACCACCTCGAAGATCGATGTCAGGATTTAGGTTCGTCACTCCAATGGTTGGAGGAATGATGCCATTCTCCAGCGCCAAAACTACCTTCATGATACTGGCAATGGCGCTGGCGGCCTCAGTATGGCCCAGATTGGGTTTATTCGACCCAATCAGGAGGGGACTCTTCTGTCGTTCCGGTTTCAGAGCGGCTCCTAATCCATTGATCTCGATCGGATCTCCTACTGAGGTTCCAGTCCCGTGACATTCAATATATGTCGTGTCTTCTATGAGAAGATCACCGGCATTCTCGTATGCCTTAGTAATGACAGCCTCTTGACCAGTCTCACTTGGTCGTGAGAGGCCCCCAGTCTTTCCATTGGCATTGATGGCTGTTCCGCGAATCACTGCTCTTATTGGTAGTCCTCCAGTAACAGCAATCGATAGCTTGGTTATATACAAGGCTGCGTAACCTTCTCCTCTGCAGTAACCATCGGCCGAAGCGTCAAATGTATGGCAACACGAGGTCGAGGAGAGAACCCCCAAGTTCTGGAGACTGATGTGGATATTTGGATCAAGAATACAGTTGCAGCCTGAGACAATTGACGAGTCACAATCACCATTTCTGATGGCTGCGACAGCCATATGCAGGGCATACATCCCCGACGAGCAGGCTGTATCTAGAGTGACACTTGAAACTGTTAGTTGCCGTCGCTCTTGACAATATCTCCTAGCCAACGTACCTGGGGCCTTTCAAATTGAAGGTATAGCTCACCCGATTGCTAAGAATAGCAAAAGCGGTACCGGTACTGGTGTACGGCCGCACATACTCATCCCGCCCTTGGATGACGGCATGGTCTGTCGAGAAGTTTCCAACGAAGACGCCCGTCTGAGACCCGGAGAAGTCTTCCCAAGGCACTCCCGCATTCTCAAAGGCCTCGTACACGACCTCGAGAAGCTTTCTTTGTGAGGGGTCCATGGTCTCCACTTCAGCCGCAGGGATGGAGAAGAAACCGTAGTCAAATAGACGAGGATCTTCGTTGAGCAGATGGGCCCCCTTGGTCGAAAACGTGCCTGGGCGGTTCTCTTTCCGGCTGTAGAATCCTTCGAGGCCGAACCGATGGTCGCCGAAGTCCTTGTACGAGGACCTCTGGCTGTTGAGAAGCTCCCATAGCTTGTGGCTGTCACTTACATCTCCCGACCAGCGACATCCTACTCGAGTAGTCAGCGGTGATGCAGACTCGATGGACTAGAATGTAAGGCTTATAGGTGGAAGGAGACGTACCCATCCCGACAATGGCCACCATCTCTCCAGAACTCGCCGCCGTACCGGCATCTCCGTTACGTAATCCGTTCATTGGACAAGTTTTGGGTTTGTGTTGAGAGAATGGTTAAGTAGGTGGACATGAAACGATATATCTTTGTGAGAAATGTCGCCGGGTATGCAGGTGCTAACGTGGGACAGGTAGTGCGGTGGCTGGCGTGGACAGATCGATTTCTCTACGCCATACCTGACCGGGGCCCTCTAATAACGGCCGTCGGAGTTCTAATATTTGGCGATCTTGAAAACATTAGGCATTGACGGGTGATTCCTTGCAACTCAGGAATCTGTGGGTTATGTCCCTTTGCCTAACCTAGGCCGAGAACGTACGAATCACACCATCACTCTGTACGACTTCGTCCACTTTTGGCTACATCTTGATATGTCATTACAGGGCCTGAACTCCACAAGTCTGGTTGATAATTTGAATGCGCGCCAGCCAACGAATCGGCGCCACATATGCTACGAGAGCTGGTCTATCGAGCTGGGCCGCGGCTAGAGCGATTGGCTAGATGATTGGGGGATCTCGGACGATGGCAGATTCTTGTGATCGGCTTTTTGACTGATTCAGGAAGCTACCATGGATGATCTTGGCCAGCATCACTAGGCGCGTCTTGGCGATGCGAGCGTGGCAATGCCGAGGCTGACGCAGGGCGCTTGAGGGGAATGTTGGTGTCAAAGTCGCATGGCAGGATCAGGATGATCTTTGGTGTGTCGTATTCACTTCCTGCATGATGTAACACTCCACATCGGGCTTACTCAGGGTGTGAGGATATTGGATCCATAGTTGCGCAAGATATCGCCCTGTTTGGCGCAGCTGAAGGAATCAGGCTGATCTGGTTCACTTTCATCCATGCATCAATGTGACAGAATATGATAGCGATGAAGTTGGTGGGGGCCTACTGAAAAGACGGAGAGTCAAATCAATTTATTTCTAAGAGTAAATTATATCATTATGGATGGATCTGCTACTGTGTTAGTGATTTGTCTTGTTCCATCGGATTGAGCGGTCAAGCCACATGAATGTCTCAGTGAGTCACTCGTCAAACATGTTAATAGCCGAGTCTCGCCTGTAACAACTTGAAAGTTTCATATCTACTCCTGCTCCAAATGCTATGTGTGAGAACCGTGACCTATCCGTACAACTCGTTAAATACATATTACTAGCAATAGTGTATATACATGAAGCTCTTGATTAGTCCTGCTGGCCATGTATCCAGGCCTCGGAATTTCCCCAATCATTGGCCTAGCCGTGTTTGGCTGGAGATATCGCCAAGATGTACCCCAATTTCATCAATCCTGGTGTACTTGCGGCCGCTCCCGGGAGTGGAGGAGGCCTCTGGATTGGACCAAGAGTAGGCTGGGGTGTTCGCTGAAGCCTTGGAGGGCGTCGTTTCTCCCTTCTGATTCCACTTGAGCGCTCTGGGCACTGAGGGTGCGCAGTAGATGATGATGGCGCAGGTCATCTCAGCGATGCACCACAAGGACATTGGGGGGATCGCGTAGCTGATATCTTGGCTCTTGAAGAAGATGATCGAATACGCAAGCCTGCAGATTCCCGCTATGCATCCACTTGAGTAACATGTTAGCCGGGGCGCGTTAAATGAATGGGAAGAGTAATTGCGATCGGCGCGGAGGGACTTACAGAATACCAATAAGAAAGATGAGCGACACTCCAATCTTCTTTGCTTTCTTCATCTTCAATCTCCAGATAATCCTCTGCGGAATCACGAGAATAACCAGATCAAGCACGACATTGATGGCAGCGCCAGCCACGATGGTCGTGCTCGAATTGAAGTGCGTTACACCTGGGACGGTAAAGTTGAAATCTACAAATCACTTCAGTCAGCAAGATGCCATCTGCAGGCCGGGGAGCAGGCAGGATCTTACTTCTGCGATATGGCCTAGCGGACACGTTCAACAAGATGATGGCAATGATGTAGAACGTGAGGTTCACTGCGATGGCCACCCACGACGTGTAGACGAAGCCGTTGCGCGTGCCCCTAGGGACAAAGATCTGGATCCATTCCACCAGAATGACCGTCTTCATTGCGGCCATGACGATGCTGTAGAAGTGAGACGCGATGTGGACAATCTTTTCAATGTTAGCTTCGCAAGATGGATGATTTGAGAGCACGAGAGAGAGAAGCGCACCAGCAGTAGATCCAGGAATGTCCTGACAGACATGTCCCATTGGTGAACGAAGTAGCCTTGGGTGACGATGAGCCAATAGGTCACAATGATGTACCCAACGAAGAATAGATAGGCCAGCAGTGCAACGTCTGTTCAACGAGTCAGTCCAGCAATGCTCCCCGATCGCTCAAGTGCCACTCACAGTCTGTCCATTTTGCTTGTTTCTTTCTCACGATACAAGTAAATGCTTGCAAGGCAGCGAACGCAGTCGACAGAATAAAAAGAATCGCCGTCACGGCGTGAGTGAGCGCGTTCTGGTTAGGCGGATGCTCCAGGTTGGGGATGATGCCCTCGGGCGGCGCCAACGCTGGGCCATTGAAGAAGGCCTCTTGTTGTTCCAGCGGCAGAGTGTGAATCTGGTCGGGGGGGAATGCCATTTTCCTGGGAGCTGTCCTTTTCCTGGTAGATGTCCGTCCACCTTGCACCAACGTGTCGAGACAATTGGAAGAGGTGAGGATTGTCACGACGACTTGTTCGTAGATTTTCGACGACCTGCATAACCAGCCTTCCTATTTGTTTCTTCCTCTTTCCTTCCTCGCACTCCATCTCGCATAAATACAGACACTACCGCGCTGATGTCACATTCCTGATGGGTCTGACGGCTTGCCACAGCCATCTAGCCAAAATCCTTTCGGGGTTGTCATCATGTACCTATTTAGACCGTCCAATGGCAGCTTTCAGCCACACCGCAGGGAGGGTTGCATCGTCATCTGACACTGCATGTGGTGTGGAGTGGATGGATGGATGGATGCAGGCTGATGGGCCGCACCGTATCACTGCATCGCGTATAGCACAGTGTCACTCTGCGGCATGCACGCCTTAATTTCCCCATGCATGATCATCAATATGGCATGACCACTGCTGAGCGTGTTGGTTGCCCTCTGGTGCCGTGTTTGGTTTCATAAGTCGGCGCGGCCGCTGCCACAACACAACCTTCTCCTTTGGACGTTTGCTTTGGATGAACGGCCATCTCACGAGACAATTTTGAGACCGGCAACTACCGAAAACCACAGTATCTCATCCATCACGTAATATTATTCCCACATCCCCAATGGCGTCTTCTGTGGCTAGCTCGGGTCCCGCATCATCATTCAATGACACGCACTGGGACGTCCTGTTCAAGCTTCTGGATGCCGTCGTTCCGCCCGTCGTGGTTGTTGCGGGAGACTCGTCAGACAGTCATTCGAGTGCCATAACCATCTCGGAGGCTGAGTTTGCCAAGTTGTACAATGACTTGCAATCGGATGTGAAGGACTCCCCCAGTGCCGAGGCATTCCGGGAATATCTCGCTGCCAGGGCCTCGCAGAATGGTGATTTCGTCAAGACCGTCAAGGACATGATTGACGGGCTGTCTCCGAGTGTGTGTGGTCAATTGCGCTTCATACTGGGGGCCATGGGGTAGCCAAGCCACTCCCATGAGAGGACAACGAACATGAAAGAAGGCTGACCTGAAGTTATCTAGATCGCGGCTCGGAGGCTTAATCTCCACCGGCTATTTTGTTCCGTTTGACAAGCAGCCGGCCCACACTCGTGAAGCCATCTTGCAGTCATGGTCCACCTCCTGGTTTTCCTTGTGGCCGATGCTGGCAAGGACATTCCTCATCATGGCCAAGGCCTGCTGGGCTCGTTCGACTCCTCTGCTGGAGGAATTGACACATTATCAGAGTGCTGTTCAAAGTCCGAAGGTCCAGACAGGTTCCGCTCACAACTTTAATTTCATGCAGTTCAGTGCATCCGAGCCTACTGTGGTAGAGACCGACGTTGTCATTGTTGGATCAGGGTGTGGCGGAGGCGTATGTGCCAAAGTACTGGCCGAAGCTGGACATCGAGTTCTGGTTGTCGACCGCGGGTATTACTTCCAGCCCGAGAGTCTTCCGATGAAGGCGGCTCTTGTAGATCAAGTGTTGCAGGCAGGCGGTGGGTTGACTACAGTAGATGGATCGACCATGGTTATTGCTGGCAGCTCATGGGGAGGTGGCGGGTCTATCAACTGGTCTGTCAGTCTCCAAACACCAGACGAGATCCGGCAAGAATGGGCGAGGGATGGCCTTCCAGTCTTCACCAGCACGGAGTATCAAGAATCTCTGGATAGAGTGTGTGCTGTGATGGGAGTCAACGATAAGCATAATAATTTCAACTTCGCCAACAAACTAATCAAAGAAGGCGCAGAAAGCCTTGGGTGGAGATTCAAAGTCTGTCCCCAGAATACAGCCGGCCATGAAGAACATTCTTGCGGTGCCAGCTGCGGCATGGGTTGTCGGGAGGGGAAGAAGCAGGGCCCAGCCGTGTCTTGGCTACCCCTTGCTGCAAAATCCGGTGCGAGATTCATCGAAGGCTTTGACGTCTCAAAGATCACCTTTGACGATAGAAATGGCCTCAAGGAAGCTACCGGGATAGAGGGGACTTGGACCTCTCGTGACGCGTCAGGGACTCCATTTTCACGCGAGGGACGGACTCGGCAATCTATTCAAATCAAGGCAAAGAAAGTTATTGTAGCGGGAGGCGCAGTCAACTCTCCGGTGCTACTTCAAAAGAGTGGATTAAAGGTTTGTTATTTTGATCGTATCCCTGCTCTTGACAAGGAAAATTGCTGATATACCTAGAATCCGAACATCGGGAAACACCTTAAACTACATCCATGTGCATGCTTCACGGCTGCATTCAAAGAAGAGGTCAAGCCATGGGAAGGTCCAATTGCCACCGTGGTTCTGACGGAATTCGATAATGAGGATAAAAAGGGATATGGCCCTAGGGTCTATAGTACAGCAATGCACGTAAGTATATGTGGAAAGGAGACACAATTTTCAATATAATCATCCGCTAATCAAAAGAAATTAGACCTTGGTAGGCATGCTTCAGCTCCCATGGAAAAACGGCACACAATACAAGGTGGATGCATTGAAATACCCGCATCTCGTTGGATATGTTGCCATCACTCGAGATTACAGCTCTGGAAGCATCACGCCAGAGCCTACAGACGGGAGCCCAGTCATCAACTATACACCATCACCTGCCGATTGCAAGCACATTCTTATAGGGCTCATCGCTACCGCTAAACTGTGCTACCTGAGAGGGGCAATCGAGTTGGCTCCAGATGTAGCTGGGGTCCCGCCATTCAGAAGCCAGACACCAGCTGCAGAACGGAGTCTATCTGATGCCGAGTTTGTCCACTGGCTCAAGCAACTCGAGACTACAGGGGTCCATCCAAGAGATTCCATGTTCCAGTCCGCTCACCAGATGGGTTCATGCCGCATGGGTGCCACAGCGGAAGCAGGCGTCGTAGACCAGACTGGAAAGGCTTGGGAGGCTGAGAACCTGTATTTGGCAGATTCGAGCATCTTTCCTTCAGCCGGTGGTGTCAATCCCATGATCACGACCATGGCAATTGCGGACCGCGTTGCTCAAAGCGTGGCCGCTGGCTTGTAGACATAGTGTAGATTATTGAATCACTCAATTGGGTCTTTCCTGATTACTGTTTTCATACCCTTCAGTGATTGATTCGAAAACTATCACTTCTCCTTCCCAATTCTCAATTGCCCTATCCGTCGTTATTTTAATCTTCGAGCCTAGCCGGCCATCGGAAACAGACCCCAGCTTCACCCCGCCTGTTGATGCTTCAGCTGGACACAGCCTCGTTCTCTCGCACTGTCTTAAGAGGTGGGGTCTAGGAAGCGCCGAGACGGCCCTTTTGTTACATCGGTGACATGTGAGAGGGAGAGGAGGTCCTGCAACCCCACAGGTCTTGCAGGATGTCACTTCCAGGGGTTCCGTGAGCTTGCCAGCGCGTAGAGGGGTGCGAGCTTCGCAGGATTCTGCCACATTGGGCATCAATCTCGGGTGGGGGCCCTATGTAATCCTCTGGGCTACCCAGGATCTTAGAATGCATGAAGCTGACATATTTGGGGCTGCCAACAGTTTCCCCTTCAGGCCCCGAAGGGTGTGGAGAGAGATATACAGGCAACAAATATCCGAGACTTCCAACAAAAATACCACAGATGATACCAAACATCTGAAAGCCTGCCTAATTGAGGAAATAAATCAAACACCCACGGAGAAAAGATCGATCTCATCTGTTCCTTCCATCACACCGTCACCATGAGTGCAACCACTGCCCAAAATGATAGCCAAGTAAGCTTGCTGGATCTTGCTTCCAATATTATGAAGCAGACAGCAAAGATCACAGCCTACCTCGAAGCGAACAACCTGCCTGAGCCCACCTTTGACCAGGATGCTCCCGCTCCTCCAGCGACTTCTGAGTATCGAACGATACACAGAAGCCTTGTAGCATCGCTCGATGAGCTCCGTCGCCTGACAGACGGGCCTTATCCAACACTGCGGTCCTTCATATGCCAAGGAAATGATCTGGCCGCTTTCCACATCGCCTTTGAATTCGAGTTCTTCAACATCGTTCCTTTGGACTCTGGCATGGAGCTGACTGAGCTCGCCGAAAAGGCAGGCCTTGATGTCGATCGCACAGGGCGCGTTATGCGCATGTTGGCTACGCACCATGTGTTCAAGGAACCAAGGCCAGGCTACTTTGTTCACACCTCGGTCTCCTCTCTTTATCAGAGGAGTCCGGACTCCTATGCTGCTGGTCACTATAGGTAAGCGCCATCTCGTGTATAAAGTAACTAGACTTCCTGCTAAATTATCCGTCGTAAGCGTGGACGAAATGCTGAAAGCAGCAACGGGCGCCGCGGCTGCGCTCAAGGCTGCGCCGTTTGAATCTGATAGTGAGCACTGCGGCTTCAACACTGCAAACGGCTTGCCCATGTTTCAATTCTACGCCAAGAATCCCGCGCATGCAAAGAGATTCGCCAGTGCTATGGCCGGTGCTACATCGGTGGACCGCCAGATCTCCGAGTTGCGTGACTCGTATGATTGGAATGCTCTCAAGGGAACCGTCGTTGATGTCGGCGGTGGCAGCGGGCATGTTTCGGTTTCTCTGGCCCAGGTAAGTCAGCCCCTATCAATCTAACTCTTGGCTGTCCCGGAAAAGCCTGAAGAAGTTATGAGTTTATATCTAATGGGTAAAAGAATTTTCCGCACTTGAATTTCGTGGTCCAAGATAACTCCCAGGATATGCTCGACGCGGCCAAGCACGTTACCACCGGCCCAGATGTGGCTGACCGAATCTCGTACATGAAGCATGACTTCTTCGAAGCTCAGCCTGTGAAAGACGCGGCAGCATTTTTCATGCGCCAGTGCACTCACAACTGGTGCGACCGGGATGTCGTTCGCATCTTCAAGGGAATCGTTCCGGGTCTTGAGGCGTCTGGTCCCGGAGTCCCCTTTCTGATAAACGACACCATCATTCCGGAGCCGGGGTCTATTCCTCTTCATGAAGAGCGAGCGCTCAGGCAGATGGATATGCTCATGATGATTGGACTCGGTGCAAAGCAAAGAACCAGGGCTGAGTTCGCCGCGTTGTTGAAAGAAGCTGACCAAAGATACGAGATTGTCAATGCATATGCAGAAGGCAGCAGTATGGGATTACTAGAGGTACAACTCAAAAATTAGTTTTAAACACTTTGCTCTGAGATTGGTTCTTAGCATTCCATCTAAAAGTAGAAAGTCGTATCTTTTAAGTTAAATAGAAGTTGTCAACATAAGAAACAAGACAAGATGATTAAACTCCCATTCTAAACCAATCGTATATTATAAAAAGGCTTGTCACTACATACCACGGATGGTTTTTATAGCAAGTTAGAGAGATGTTTGTGCGAAGGGATGCTTTAATAACAGACACCGGCGTCTTTAACTAAAGTGTACGAGATTTAGCGGTGGGAGATGCAGACTGAATACAGCTTGTGCTATTTTTGCCGTCCACACTCAAAACCGCTCCTAGTGAGCCCTAATCATACTAATTAACTCTTTTGCACTCCCTAAAGCGACTATTGGGTGGCAGAAACCCTGACCCAAAAGCATAGACATCCCTACTCAACAACCAAAACACCACGGTATCTCATCTTGCCATCGCGAAGCTTCTGCATGGCTTCCTCAACTCCAGATTGCGTCATTGGGAACTTCTCGATTTGAGGCTTGATGCCCTTCTTGGCGGCAAAGGAAAGCATGGCCCGGACGGATGGGATTGATGCAAGACCTGAGCCAATAATGCTGGTGCCTCGCATGATAAGAGCCAATGGGCTGACGCGAAGGTCTTCCGTGCTGATGGTAAGAGGGAAGACCTTAGCTCCAGGAGCCAGGAGGGGCAAGTATCTTCACTTGGTTAGATTCTATGGTAATTCAGGTTATTATGAAATGTTACTTACTGGGATAAATCGGGGTTGGCATTCGCGGTGATCAGGAGGACATCAAGCTTCTGAACGGTTGAAAGATCCTCTGACCCATTGGTGATGTGGAACTCGGACGCTCCAAAGTCAAAGGCTGCCTGCTTCTTGGATTCCGTGCTTGAGAATACGACGGCCTCCAGTCCCATCTTGGACGCGAACTGGATGGCAAGGTGGCCGAGTCCGCCAATGCCAATGATACCAACGCGGTCACCTGCTCCCAGGCCGGAGGTGTACAAAGGCCCCCATACGGTGGCTCCTCCGCACATCAGAGGCCCAGCGTACTCGAGTGGGATCTCGTCTGGAACCTTGAAGAGAGCCGACACGTCCCAGGCGACGTAAGTGCCGAAACATCCCTGGTCTTGGTTGGCAGTACCGAAAGTTGCCATATTCAAACAGCGGTCCTGGCGGCCTTTGCAAACTTTAGCCACTTTCTTGCTGCATGTAGTCAAGTCTTATGATATCTTACCTTTGACACAAGAATCGCAGTGGCCACAGAACTTGTGGAACCAGCCCATGCCAACCTTGTCTCCCACTTTGAACTCGGAAATTTCGTGGACAGAGGAGCCAACCTCAGTGATGACGCCAACACCCTCATGTCCTAGGCCCTGGTCGGCATGGCGGTAGTGTTCATCGGTACCACAGACGCCGCAGTGGGAGATCTTGACAATCACCTCGCTCGGCTTTGGGTCACGGTGGCCCTTGGCCTCGACAATGGCTCCGCTGCTGGAGCCCTTGAAAACAGTAAAGTCAACTCCCATGTTTGCGAGTGTATGTGTCGATGTAAAGTGATACTGTGTAAGTGGTTGCTTGGTTTGGTATTGCTTTGTTGCTGAGTTTGTTGGATGAGACGGCCATAATCTCTGGCTGAGCCCAGACACTTATATACTTTTCTCCCATTCTACTTAATCATTCTCTTGGAAGTAGGCACCAGATTGATGATGCTCTCTTTGCTTCTCCTTGATCACAAATCGTTCTGCTGGTTGAGTGTCTCCACTTAAGACCGCCAGCTGAGCCAAGCTGGGGCCCATATAAGACCGCAAGACCGCAGGGCGATAGAGCTGCACCGCCAAGGCCGCTCACTACTATGAAACTTTGAAACGACGCTGTTATCGGATCTTCGGAAATAGCACTACTCTTAGGACCGAAAATAGCTCACCCGAGTGAGATAACGCGGTGTGTGTAGCACTTGCAGAGATATAATGATGTCAAATCAACTGTTGGCAAAGAGATATGTAGATAGATACGTGAATTAATTATGTTGGCTAGTATTACAACGTGTGCCTGATTGCAAAATAATCTTCCTCATCCACCCCCCTACAGCTTACGACCACCATCTTTTCAAACGTCTCCAATGCGCCGCGAGGAGCAACAGACTTGAACAATATGAATTCCCTGTAGGGAATGGTCTCATCTGTGCTCGGGTATTGCGAGAAGTTTTGCGGGGAGCTCCAAACACCCGTCTTGGTGGAAATGGGCAGCTGGGCCATAGCATTTACCTCAGTGCACGCGCCGAGTTTGAATGACCAGTAGAGCGTATATAGCTTAAAGGTGGCAACAACAGTGCGACGGACGCTTTCGCTCAATAGCCAAGTCTCCCAGGCGTTCTGCCCCTTTTCGTCCCCGGCATCTAGTCTTTGAAGGAGCTTAAGGCCAAGTGACCTCATGACATATTCCTGCTGTTCGGCCGCTTTGCGCTGCTCTATGCCACCGTAGATAAGCCTGATCATCTGGTATAGGACACTTGCTTGTAGTCTGACAAGATCCTCAAACAGCGTGCTCAGGGAGGCCGGCACGAGTAGTTTTGCCAGCTCGGCATCCACGGCCTGGAAGAGGAATTTCCGGTTGCGGCTGTTGAGGGTTATGCATCCTGCGCAGATTCCCCAGGCGGCCCGTAACGGACCAGGGGCGAGATCGCCTTGGTTCAGATCTTTGTGGATGAAGAAGGTCTCCGTGTCCTGGGCATATGTGGTCGGACACGCTTTCATCTCCTCGAAGATCCATGCATCGTTTCCCAGGCCGAACACGGGCTCCAATTCGCCCAGATGACCAATAATAGACGGCACACCGAGGGGTTCCGGAAGGCGTATCTTTATTAATGAACCATCCCAGTTGAGCTGGTGTTGCGTGCGGGATTGGCTGCGGTCCGGAATGGGGACAAGCTCATCTGGCGAACTTCCGGGCGAGGACGTCTTTGCGAGGGATGAGTGTCCCTTGGACTTAGAGAGCTCCACATTGGTCACCGCTCGTTGGTTCGGTGGATAGACGTAATGACAGCTTTTGTTATTCTTTTCGCACCTTTTGCAGACTGGGTATGAGAGATCGCACTTGCGGCGCCCCTTAAAGCAGGGGGTGCACGACTTGCGACGTATGGATACACTGGAGTGGCCCATGCTGGCTTCTTTCTCTCTTTGCATTTTGAAATCCTCCAGTCTCAGAGTAATCGCTGTCTCGGAAAACACAAACTGGTAGGCGAGACGATGGTTGGGGAGGGCTGAGTCGAGGCCTTCGGACAAGATGCGGTGCTGACAAATTGGTAAGCGAGTCAGCAAGATAACTGAGGCGGAGAAATTATGTCAGGGTCTATCGGGGGTTGGTTTAAATCCGACTGAGGGTTTTATTAGGCTTCTTTTAAGCAGTGTTAGTGCTGAAATTATTGATTAATAAAAAGTGGCGAGGCCAAATTTCAAATGCTCTGATTCACTATGGCTATTATCAACTCGCCAGTATGAACACTCCATTGGATTTCAAATATTCTAATGCTATGCATTGGTCGCCTTTATAAACTCTCCCCAGCCCCTTGCCGGTGTCCCTCCAGTTCTCTGCGTCACCCCAGTCGAATGTCCACTGCGCTCCCTGATCATCTCTAGAAGAGCCTTCGTCAACTCCTGGAAAGAGACATGGAGACCACCCAACGGTGAACCATCTTCCTCTTCGCCCACTCTCACAAACACATCTCCAATTATGCTCTTCGCGATGGTTTCTACATCACGGCCATTGGCCCACCCTTTGGTACGGGCCAGCTGGCTGAAAAGCTCGTCAAGAGCTCTACCAGTTCCGCTTCCAGGTTCGTCCAGATCGCGTGGAATGGTAATCTGTAGCTTGGCAAGAGTTTGCCTAAGGAGTTGCAGACAGTGTGCTGGTGTCAGGTTCGGGAACGTGATGTGAGTAGGGAACCGACTCCGAAGTCCCGGGTTCGTTTGCATTAGCTTCTCCATCTCATCTCCATACCCAGCGAGGATGACAACCATGTTTCCAACGTAGCGCGTCTTGGTCATGGCATCTACGATCTCGTCGACAGCTTCTTTGTGGAACTTATCTCCAGTCAACCGATAGGCTTCATCGATGAACAGGACCTTCCCGAGGCCCATCTCAAAGTGGCTGATGACTTTGGGTCCAGTTTGCCCGAGATACTCGCCAATAATGTCCGTGACGGAGCAGGTAATGACCTCATTTGATGAAATCAAGCCCATGTCGTAGAATAGTTTGCCTAATTTCCTGGCCGTTGATCTAGAGAAAGAATTAACCAAAGGGGTCCTTTTTGCATGCCCAATAGAAGGTAACTCACGTTTTCCCCGTCCCGGGCGGCCCCTTGAACACGAACGCCCAAGGGATATGTGGCCGCGGGTCTATATTATATCTTCGCATTCCGTCTGCCATCTTCTGATATCTTCTGAACCGCTCGGTAATCTTCTCGAAGCCCACAAAGTCCTTAAACAAACCATGTCGCGCCTGGTCCGCACGAGAGGCTCTATCAAAATCAGGATCGAAGTCCGCCGCTTCTAAAGGGTGGTCACTCATGTTGACGGGATACAAGTTTGCAGCGCGCAGTCTTCCTACCTGCCTCAGGCTTGCCCGAGACAACAGGCTCTCCACTTCACCTGCGTTTCCGAAGCGAGGCCTTGTACGCATCTTCCTGAGAACGTCCAGGGCAGCTTTACGGCCGCCTTCCGAGATGCTCACCCCGTCGCTCGCCATTTTCTGTTCGAGAATTTGGCAGAGCTCGCTCTCACTGTAGTTGTTGAACATGACGGCACCCTCCAAGGGAAAACGGCGCTGTAGTCCGGGGTTGCTATTCAAGAACATTGCCTTCATCTTGTCAGGGTAGCCGCACAGAAGAACACATCTGTCTTCACCTGGGCTCCCCGAGATATTGGCCACAAGAGTATCAATCACGCCAGTTCGAAAGGAGTCGGAATTGTTTGTCCCCTGGCGAGATCCTTGGTAGAGCATATGCGCATCGTCAATGATGAGTAGGTTACCCATGGCCTGGTCGAGGACCTCTCGCGTATTCCTCTCTGAGTGACCGATATAGGGCCCGATCAGGTCGTTTGGGGTTTTCTCGATAACTTCACCTTTAGACAGTAGGCCCAAGTCTGTGAGGATCTTTCCGTATATCTTGGCAACAGTGGTTTTGCCAACGCCGGGCTCTCCCAAGAAACACCGATTCAGCATGATCGGCAAACTCTTCTTTCCTTCGATTTCTCGTTGGCGATTGAGGCTGGCCAAGTTGAATATATGATCGACCTCCTGCTTAACACCCTGCAGGCCAACCATAGCTTGCAACTCTTTCCAGGCAGCGCTCTTGTCCCTCAGATCAGAAGGCTTGGGACCCAACACATCCTCAACCTCGAATCCGACTTGCTTTGGCTTTTGTTCATGAAGCGGCACATCCTCAACCGGGGAGTTATTCTTCATCCACTCCAATAACTCCGTCTCATGACGCTTCTTCCGTCGAACATCTAACTCGTCCAATTCATTTTGCAAGGCGTGGATGTTGGTGAAGTCTTCAGGGGATCTGTTGCATTGTCGTGCGAGCTTTTGAGCCAGTAAGCGTAGAATAAGTTCTTGGTTATGAACGTCCTCAAATTCTGGCCTCTTTTTAACCAACCGCTTTAGGAGCGCCGCTATCTCATCCTCGTCGTAGTTCTTGAGAACGAAAGGCTTGGAAAATCGATCCCGCGATTCCTCGGTGTGGTCGAGAGCCTCTATTGATTCTTTCTTTAGTATCCTGTACGACAGGATGAGAACCGTGGGATCTGGCCTCTTTTTTAGAGCCTCCAAGATGTTCGTGATATCAGATATTTGATCGATTCGATCCGCATCATCAAAGAATGTCACCTGTTAGTCGGTTGCGAGAACGATTAGCAAGGGCCACTTCGCAGGATAGGTGATGAAGTGAAATGAGATTCTCACTGTCGCCTCACTAGTCTCATCCTCTATGCTGTATCCCGACATTCGTTCAAAGCTCCGTCGCGGGATGGCGCCAATGCTATAGAGGAACTCGGCGTAAAGCCATGCGATCCTTCTTTTTCCTGGAGGCGACGTCAGTACTTCAAACTCATAACACAGTTCTAAAAAAGACACTGACCGGTCCCATCATTTCCGTGTAAGATCAAATCTAGGTTTATACTCTTCATATCTTCCTTCCAGCGTTTGGCAACGTCCACTCTGTCCTTTACGGCAAGGAAATGTGCTTTGATCTGCTCATGGCCAACCATCGACATTAGCCGGTCAAGATGCTCGTTCTTCTCATTTTTCTCTCGCTTTTGTCGCAACCATTCAAGCCGGCTGGGTGAGTCGTCTAGCATTAAGTCCAGGTCTTCATCATCGAACAATGACTCTGACCAGTCCTCAGTTACGGCGACCGGGTCCTTTGCCGATTCAGGATTGTCGCTACAGTCGCTGCGGACTGTTATATCATCATCATCATCATTCAAAACGCCCCTCATGTTCCCAAACGGCATTAATTCCTCGTCCCATGTGCGCCATGACGGCCGCATACGTCGACGGCGACGTCTTGGAAGTTTCTTCGAAGTGATGATGAGAGTGTCCAGAGAGGGACCATCCTGAATATCTGTCCGCGTCGCTTCTGGTGGTTCTGGTGCTTCTGAGGGCATTTCATCGATTTCCAATGCATGAACAGGACTTAGCGCCAACTTCTCCCCTAGGATTGTCTCTTGGTTGTTGTACTCTAACCCTCCTGGACTTTCTGTAGCGTCTCCTGCTTCTGCATTCTCGGACACTTGAACGGTGATAGTTTTTGCTTCCTCAAACTCTGGAGGTGTCCTTGGACTATCGGCGACCGTTGTGTCTTCTGACAAAGCATCCTCCTCAAGCCCAGGAGGTTCTGAATTTGATGAGCAATCATCGGATTCCTGGGGTGAACCGTCCCAATTGTCGCTGAAGAGAATTCTCTTCGACAAGTCATCGTTGTTAGAATCTTCAGCCATCTTGAATGACTCTCCAAGTCGGGTAAAGCTGAAAAGAAGGGCTACACGCACCGAGATATTTGAAGAGAAATGGAGAACTTTTGGTGTGGCGACGACGCATCTTGTTAACCCCTCTAAACCTTGTCCTTTGCGAACCGCGCGCCCCAAGGCATACCTGTTTAAATGCCTACTTTTAGGTCTAATCTGCGCACACCGTAGGGGAGACCGCTGACTTGGACATGCATAATGGTGGAGTGAACGGGGCGGGGTTTCGCCCTATTTGCCGCTGTTGCTCGAGTTAGGCGCTGATGCAGCGAGGTAGCATCGAGTTTTATCCATGTTTTTGAGGCGCAGGGAGTTCCTCAACAGGGATGATCCGCCTGTTATTGCTTTGCAATTCGATGTGCGTCAGAGCGCCAGAGGTTTGTCCAAATAAAGCTGCTGTTAATACCTATCGGCCGGAGAAAACCTATCGAGCTTTTTCCTATCCCCCTTTCTTCTCTGAACTGTATCTCTCTCAGCGTCCTAGTTACATATTGCATCAAAGCCAGAGATCTGGAATGAAGGCTGGGCCTTTATCATAAGCACTAGCCCTCCATGTCAAGGGTTTGAAGTAATCAAGTTATGTTCAGAATTGATACGCAATAGGCCTAAAATACGTTGAGAAACTACTACGATCGTGCTAAAAGTGATTTCTAGCTGCGTTTCTTTAGTCTCACCATCAAATTTTGTCATATTTAATATCACTCAGCTGGCATCCAGGTTTTTCTAACCTACTTCGCCATCACGGGCGCCACCAAAGGAAACCCTCCTATTTCTTGACATTGAGCATAGCTGTTTAGCAGAGGAATCAAGTGGTCTAAAGACCGTGTGAATCGCAATTTATGCTGAAGCGACCCAACAGCCCTTGTTCGGTGTCAATGTTCTAGTATTGACAACGTAGCGCAGCCAATACTATTTTATTGCCACGAATATATTTTATTTTGAGCATGATGAGACGGCTGTTAGTAATAGCTACTTCCAATATCCCACAGTTGTGCCGAGCTGAGTTGCTCCTTGCAACGCTTCAGCCACGCTTTGGGCACAGCTGAACGCAGTGCAGGGGATCTGCACAGCTGCGCCCCAAAGCCTCTACAATCTTCACCCACACAAATGTGTTCAAGGATTCGAATAGTGGGTTAGGCATCCCACCAGGCTCTCAGTATTTGCGAATCCATGTTTCAACAAGGAAAACAGATCGCCCAAGCGAGCACATGGCTAGAAGTGAGAATTTTGCTCCATCTTACCGCCATAGGCCTCTGTATTGTCGCCTAGGGATCGTTGCTTTGATCCAGGCCATCAAGGGCACAGTTCACTGCTACCTTCAATGACGTATGTGTATACAGCGCTGCGTGCTGAGCATCGTGAGATACGATTGCTTAGCCTCGAACCGTCCAAAGTAGGCGATGAGCCACTCAAACTTTCCCTCTTTACTGTGCCTCTCGATTGTCCTGGCAGCTACGAAGCCCTTTCCTACGCATGGGGCGAGACCCCGCCGAAGTTCGATGTCAAGGTGAACGGCTTTGGCTTTCAGATTGGAGGGAACCTGCATTCCGCGCTTCGCCAACTTCGGTATCAAGACCAGCGGCGGCGGCTTTGGGTAGATGCCATCTGTATTAACCAGGATGACATCCAAGAACGCGAGGAGCAGGTGTCCATGATGCGTGGCATATATGGCACCGCACGCTCTGTCATTGCCTGGATCGGAGAGAGCGATGGTTCAAGCGACGAGAGGGCCTTTGACTTCATGGATAAGATATTGAATCAAATACACTCCCGAGTGGTTTTGGAAAGATTTTTAGCCGCCGATACGGCTCCAACAAGTTCCGAGTTCAGTTTGGCAATTCACAAGGATAACATGGACTGGATTAGGTCCGTAACTTCGCTAGGCCTTGTAGGCAGCCCCTGGCTTGATCTTCTTCATCTTCTCCAGCGTCCATGGTTCAGTAGGATCTGGATTATTCAGGAGGTGGCAATGGCGAGTGAAGTAACAATACGGTGTGGCGAGCGCACGCTGGACTGGCTCTTATTTCGACTCTGCATTCGGTTTGTCAAGCATCATATCGTCACTATCTGGGACTCTAGCGCACCAGAAGACATTCTGAAGCTGGATGTAGAAGCATATCGGCATTACCAAAGATCAGGGGGTGTTATTAGTCTGGACAAGGCGATAAAGGGCATTACCAATGTGGATCAGCTAAGAAGACAGAGGCGGTTGATCGATCTCACCACGACTCTTACACAGCAACGTGGGCAAGGATCTTCCGTTGCCGGCCCGGTTCTCTTGCCGCCGTCTATCAAGCAGCTCCTCGGGATTGAGACTCCAGAGCAAACCATGCCACAGGCAATGACCCATGAGGAACGGGTTTATGCCGCACAGCCACCGATGGATTTTGAGGTTGGGAAACTACCCAAGGATTCTTCACTCTACCAGCTGTTCCGGAAGTTCAGGTCTTGCGATGCAACAGATCCCAGGGACAAAGTCTACGCACTGCTTGGAATTGCAGAAAAGATCCATGATTCTCACGATAAACTGCCCGTCTCCTACGAGAAGTCTGTTGAAGCGGTACTCTGGAACTTGATTTCCAATCATCTTACCTCCACCAAGTCGCTCAACTTCCTGAGTGATGCGTCCGGGTTGTATGGACCTAAAGGATTCCCGTCATGGATACCTTTGTGGTATGAAACACACTTGGAAACTCATCCATATTCTTTTCTATCTGATGCGCTCGCCTCAGGCTACAGAGCCGGTGGCGATACCAAAGCACAATTCCAATTTGAAGAAGGGACGAAGCTACTCAAATGCCAGGGTATGATTGTTTCGACCATCGAGGCCGTTGGAGAAGCCTATGACAGTAACTATGACAATGACAACGTCGATGACCCTGAGCGTTTGTACGAAAGGTCCATTCAGACTAAATGGGCAAAGTTGTTGGGCGTTGATGATGTATTCAATGACGGTAACATACTATGGGATGCGGCACAGCGAGGAGCAATATCCCAAGAAGAAAACCGGGCTCATTTCCTGGAGCTTTTATCACGAGATAAGCACAAAATGCGCCGGTTCCTCGAGTTCTCCATCACTCTTATGGCTTGTGGAAGTACATATGGTGACTTGATAAACGCCACCACCGTACTCGATGGAAATCAAACCTTTGTACCTTCTTTTGCGCCACATATGGTATGGCCGCAGTCAACGAACGACAAGAAGTATGCGGGCCGAGTTCGCAAAGCGTGTCATCAACGGAGCATCTTTACTTGCAAAGGAGAGGCCATGTTCGGCCTTGGCCCAGCGAACGCAGAGCCTGGCGATGTTGTTACCATGTTCCTGGGGGCTGATTTGCTATATGTCCTCCGTCAGGTTGGCGAGCACGCTGGCCTCCCCACGTTCAAGCTAGTTGGAGAGGCATATTGCATTAGTCACATGAATGGTGAAGCCATCAACGTACTGAGGGCGAGCGAAGACCATAATGAGTTCGGAACCCAGACGGTCCAGCTTGTGTAGACTTCTCGTGTTTCAGTCTTCATTCAAACTCTCATCCGTGTGGAACATCGGTTTTCATATACATTTTCTTATTTTCAATTTGCCTAATAGGTTGTATTACTTGGAGTCGGGTGGATGCCTTATGAATATATCATACTTTAGTCAGTTAGAAATCCCTTCATTTTCTAGTCCATCTAAAACATATCAATATCGTTCTTTTCCGCTAAGGTAAACTTCAAAAGACTGAGGCTGGTCGTCGCTATTCTTGATTAAGCTTCCAACTGTGAGATCTGACGGAGGAACGCACTGCGCCACGCTTGGTCTAGTCTGGTCTATTCCCCCCCCGAGGTCGAAGCTGAACAATTATTGCTTAAACTAATCCCCTCCCGGGGCGGCCCTAAGCGCCAAGATCCAATAGTGGCCTCTAGCTGATAATCAATCATAAAGGGGTTGCGTGGGGAGGAAGAGGCGACACAATTCGAGAGAAACGCAATACACTCACCAACATTCACCGTCAAAGTGGTCTACGCCGTGCTTGGGTGGAATACCTAACTCGTCGCCATCAGCTGCTGTGCCCTTTGATGAGAGTAGCGATGCCAATATGGTCAGGGGAGCATATCTCGAGAACTTGCCGGAGCTCGTGAGGGATTCACGGCTTGAAGCCACGTTTGGCGTCAGCGGGCAGCAGGCGTACACAATTCATCACTCAGCCACCCATCGAACCCGAGCCGCACAAGAGAAATGGCTATTGAAGCGGACGCTTGGGGAGGGTGGCCAGGGCACTGTGAATCTAGAGGTCGGAGGACACGCCAAGCTCCGGGCTGTGAAAAGGTTCGCCATATCGGACGACGAGAAGCAGTCTGAGCTCCATCGGCGCGAACTCATTGCGATTTTCAAATTTTCCCAAGCAAGGGTGAGTGCTTCATACAACTAGTAGACTTCTATTATTGATTTGTGATTGATTCTCCGTGAGCTGACTGCCACGTATAGTATTCTGAATTGTTTGTCAAGTCTTACGGATGGTATACAAGCGATAGCCATGTTCACATCGCAATGGAATATATGGAATTGGGAGATCTTCAGAAGTATCTCTCAAATACTTCCAAGTGCCGAAACCATCGCCTACCAGAAATTGAGGCCCACTGCATCGCAACACAAGTTATAGAAGGATTATCGGCAATGCATGAAGAGGGATTCTCTCATCGAGACCTGAAGCCAGCGGTAAATCTTAGTCTATACACCAGGTATAACAAAAACAGACCCCACTAACGTAGTTGTTTGTACAGAATATCCTAATCCAAAGTCACCCACCTGATCCCTGGTGGGTGAAGCTGGCTGACTTTGGAATCAGCAAGCGCGGGGGAGATATGACTGAATTGACGGCAATCAGAGGAACACCCAATTTCTTGCCCCCGGAGCTACTTGGGTTTGGGAAGGGTGGGAAACTAACCCACTCATTCGCTATTGACATGTGGTGTTTAGGGGAAACTCTCTTTAGAATGCTCTCTGGTCGGAGGACGTTCGAGCAGTTGCACGATGTTGTGAAATACTGCACAGGTCGAACTACGTTTCCTACGTCCATCCTCCAGAAAGCCGGCGTTAGTGAGAAAGCTGTCAGCTTCGTCTCATCCTTGATGCTTGTCGATCCAGAAAGCAGATTGACCGCGAGCAACGCTGGAGAACATGGATGGCTCCAGTCAACGGTGCCGTCAAAAGCCGAAACTTCTCCTCAATCTCAAGTCGAAGCTCCCCAGGCCGTCGCCGATCCAACGCCCCGTTCAACCCAAATATCCACTGCTCCATCGGCATATTGGACAGCAGTTCTCCCTTCCACAGAAACCGTGACAAGTGCGAAGAGTATGGTAGAAGGTGTGAGAGCAGGTTTTGGCTCAAATGATCTGAAATCCAACATAAGTACTGAGCCATCAGCCTCGTGGACAACCGTCCTAGGCTCTAGAAGTGTGTCCAACGCTACTTCGCAGTCATTCATGACCAAAAAGGCCATCACGGACAGCGGAAGGCGGCCCAGCCCGAAACCCGGCATGAAACGGAATCCAATCACAAAGCAAAGCGATAAACCATTTCGCGATTTTGCGAGGGATTGGAGAAATTGGATATCTGCGCAACGGAAGAACGCAGACCACAGATTGAGTCCTCGAGCGATCGTGATATCACCTTACTCCAAGCTTTACCCCGAGGACATCGCATTGTCTGTCGGCGATTATATCACTTTTATTGAAAAGTTGGAAGATACCAACTGGTCGGTTGGTGTCAACCAGAATGGCGACAGTGGGACGTTCCCTCACAGACACTTGCGATTCATTGAGGAACTCGTAGCTGAGACGACTCAAAACGGATCCAATATCCCAGTACTTGATCCTCTACTGCTCAAACTATTCCGCAAGGATCTGAAGAAGCAAGGGTTCACCGAAGACTTTGTCAAGCATAACGAGGATTTTGTCATTCTCTGGTTGCGACAACAGCAAGAGCGGCTGGGGGCTGATTCGAAGGACATTGTGAATCTATCCCCCGGGGTCCATCGATGTGACAATGAGGATAGTGAGGCTACAGTAGTCGAGGCTGACTGTCCCCCGGCACCGACGCCTACGCTCAAGTCCACTCCTACGCCCGCATGTCCTCCTCTAGCTGCGTCTAAGCCTACGCCTAAGGACACACCTAAGCATATACCTAAGCACATGCGAGAGTCTATTCCTGAGTCTAAAGGAACAGGAATAACCGTAAAAGCCCTTCAAAATTACACAGCAGATCGAGATGAAGGTTAGTACAGCACTTCTCCTCCCTCAATTTTCATTCATTAATTAGACCGCTCTTTAGAACTTAGCTTCAACGCAGGACAAGTCATATTTATTACCGACTTTACGAGGACGTTTTGGTGGATGGGTGAGTTGAACGGGGAAAAAGGGCTTATCCCTGTGAATTCCAATTACGTGCGGATACACTCAGGTACACCCCCGTCAACCATTATGAGACTTCCATAACACTTCCTCAGACTACAGATGGTATATGTTAAATTACAAAAGAATCAATTACAACGAAAAAGTGGTGAGACAAGATATTCTCTTGGCCAAGTGTAGGCTGATCGAGGCTACCCTATAGCCACACTGAACGCAATACAATTCACATGTTATTTGTCCTGCCAACAACAGCGAGATGCTCTAAGTAGGAAGAAATAGGTTTTTATGTTACAGCTATATAATATAATGCGCGTTTCAAAATTGGCACGGTCATATAGTCATATTTTAAACGACGTTAGTAATCACCTTTCAAAAATGATCATTTCCATCTTTCAGAAACCAAACAGCACCATTTTAATGAAGGATTAACCAATTATTATTTCTGGACAGAGTCTAAGATGAAATAGCCAATAATACTTAGTCAATGAAGAAGAGGAATATATCCTCTTGTTGTCTTGCTACATTGAAAATGCTGCATGTTTGGTTCAGGGGCTCCTCAATACCAACAAAGGGAGCATGACGCCGGAGGTTGGATTAGTAGCCCACCTTTGTGTGTTAAGTGAAAGTAATAGGGGCTCAATATTCTGGAAGAAGAGACTGGCAATAAGATTTGTCGAAGATTAGTATATAACTATAATCCAAGATTCCCTCCGTAGATTTCATCAAGTATCATATCCATGTGAAGTCTGACCATAGGGTTTCAAGTGACTGATTCAATCATTAATAATATTACTATGCCGCTATCTGAAACTTATTATCAATTAATTGCTCAAAAGATCGTGATATATATCTTTGCAGCTCTTCAAGCGCTGCCGGCTGGCTTTTTGCTTGGAGCCGGGAGACTGCTGGACAAATACGCCCCTTTCCATGGCACAAGTGCCTGCGCGACAATCACCCACGTGGGCAGCCAGGGTGCGATATACTTGCCCACAAGGCGGAACAACCACCCAGACCAAGCCGAGATGCGCATGATCTTCTGGCTGTCTGCAATAAACCCGCGCACTCTTGGCTCGCGCTCCTCGGCAACACCAGTCAAGAGCTTCTCCACCTCGGAGTTTGAGAGTTTCACGTCATAAACAGGAGACTCATCATCAGAGTCTGACTCTGAAGAGGTTTGCTTATGCTGCTGTTTGTTCTTATTCTCCAGCTCGGCTTTGAGGCGATCGACCAGCATCAAGACGGACTCGGCGCCTTGTGCACCTCCCTGAGCGAGAATTGGGTTTGCCCTCGCAACGGAGTCACCAAGACAGATAAGTCTCCCGGCCGTCCACCTTCGAAGGGTGTGCATGGGGCAAGCGTGAGTCGTGATGCGGTACGCATTGTTGTAAACGTCGCCAAAGGTAGTTCCGTCGCTGAGCTTGACGTCGAAGTACTTGCTGCAGATCTCGGCGCCTTGCTCTTTCGTCCACGTCGGGATCTCAGCCGCGCTCTTGCGGCCGGGCGAGTTTTCATCTGTGACCTTGAAGAACAGGAACCAGAGGGCTTCGCCGTTCTGGCCGCCAAAGAGGCCGATGGTCATGTCCTGGGAGGAAATTTGGTAAGCGTAATCGGTCCGGAGATCACCAGTGTTGTGAGACAGTCCGAACACGGCGCCAAACTCAGTGGTCATGTCTATGAAAGCATCAGATAACTGTACCCATTATGTGGGGAGATCCAAATGGGCTCCTGGGCTGGCAATATTTCTCACCTTCACGCTGATCACCGATAAAAGCCTTGGGGTCTGTCTGTTGAGCCAAGCGCCACATCTCGGATCGAACGATGCTGTGCGTGCCATCAGCGCCGATGACCACGTCGGCATCGCGAGTCTGGCCTCCCTCAAAGTGTAATCTCACTCCCTCCTCGTCCCCAGGGAGCTCTTCAATGCGCGTAACTCGTTGCGAGCCATGCACCTTGGCCTTGCCCTCAGCGCTCAGGTTCTCGTGGAGGATGCGCAGCAACTGTGATCGTTTGAACGTCGCGATACCGTAGCCCGTCTGGGCGTGGATAGCCTCGGCAACGTGATGCGTGTACATCGGCCGGCCATTGCCATCACGGCACGACAGGGTACGCAGCTCTTCCGACTCGGCCAGGACATGATCCAGCACACCCAGCTGGTCCAGTACGCGCTGAAAGTTGGGGTAAAGTGCAATGCTGGCGCCGACGTCGGGGTTGACGTCTGGGTAGGCCTCAACGAGGAAAAAGTCGATGCCGACTCGGTCGAGGGTCAGAGCGGCAACGAGGCCGGTCATCCCCCCGCCCACAATGGCGACTTTGAAAGGGATAGACATGGTATGAAACGTGGATGGATGCGACACAGTGTTCTCGGTAACAGTTGGGCAGCAGAGGATAAAAAAAAAGCAAAGAACCACAAAGATGTAAGCTTTGGAATGGGATTAGCGTATCACTCGAGAGAGGGATCGACACGTCAAATAGAGTGTAGATTCGGGGTCTCGGGCATTGGGCCTTCGCGATAGGAAGGGAAGCAATCACCTGATGCCCAATGCAGGAAGCACCCCGTTCTGTTCCACTGCGCTGGGTTGCCAGCATGTGTCAGGGACGAAGCCAACCACATGGTAGATGAATCATGCTTGTCTGGCGCTATTGTTTCCCATCCCCAAAACTCGGTGCCCGCTGGAACCCATCGCTATCTCCCCGGCGAGCTTCTAGCCAGAATAACGTTAGTTCTTTTATATGCCTGCAAGGTGTGTAGGCCTCCGGGGTCAGGGATCAGAGAGGGGAGACAATTTCGCTATCGGCGAACTGAGTTTTTGGACTAGCTCGTTAATATCTCTGCGAGAACTTGACCAAGGAGGTCCCTTACAAGGTAAAAGTCAACTTCAATCATACAGACTATCAAGAGCAGCTGGGCCTCTTCCTCAAAGCTGATTTACTAGACAATCGTTGTGTTCAAGTAAACAGAGTGATGTGGGTTTCCCAGTATTTAGGAGAGAAGATGGGTAAAATTAACCGACATGCCTGCTGTGATCCCTGAAAGCCTCCCATCACGTAATCGGAGACCTCCCTATTCCCTGCAAGCGCTGTTTCGTGATCTTGATTATCCACCCTCTGGTTCTTGAGTTCTGCAGGGCCTAACCTCTAGGCTGGGACAATTTCTATCCCCGGGTCAAACCCCCGCCATAAGGTCCGAGAAAGGTCAAGATTGACTATGGAAACCCTTTGCGACCCTGTCTTTGCCCAGTAGTGTGGTTACTGAACCCAAGTTGCGGGTCGAGATGTGTGAAAATTTGCCGCACATCTCGGCACTCACTGCGAACCATTGGACAATCCAGTGCTAGCGGCCTTAACACGTATGACTAGGACAGGCATTCAACGGTCAGTAGACTGGAAATAGCTAGAAACGTTGGCCTCCCACTCTTCGTCCCCAAGCGGCGGCGAACTAAACTTAACGAAAGAACGGTAGCAACCGCCCTCAAATTCAAGATCCACCCCCCCCTCCCTCGACTTTTAATGTGGCTGCGGGCTTTCTTCTATTTTGCTTCTTCCTCGCAATGCTTTTTGCCTGCAATTGCTTTCTTTGTGTTACTGGGTGAAAGCGTTCCTGTTACATGCCACGACCATGGAGCAGGTATTCCCACCAGACAAGTCGCCCTGGCATTGGGTCCCCATGCCGTTGAAACCTGAGAGTGCCGGTTTTCTTGCGACAAACAGTGTCTTTCAAGCCATCGTCTTTGCTGTTGTCGGTTTACGGTTTTACTCGCGGCTCTCTACAAAGACTGTTGGATGGGATGACTGGTGGGTGTTGATAGCCACGGTAAGTGGAGGAAACGGCTTCACAATTGTTGATATGATTATTTGCTTCGGAGAATTTCTAGCTGACGATGGATTCTCAATGGCTAGTTTCTAAGTATCTGCACCTTCATTACTTCAATATGTGGTAAGTCTTGATATTGTTATCGTCTGATGAAACAATCTAGCTCCCTTCGTAATTTACTCGACAGCTAACATCGCACTCGCGTAGCCAACATCTTGGGATCCGGCTACCTTGTTGAAGAAGTGATCATTAACTTATCAAGCTTCTACCTGGTAAGCCACGCTCGACAAGAGGCCAAGTGAACTGCGTTCTTATTCGTTCTAACCACCCACAGCTGATTTTCATTCTCCAACCGCTCTTTTTATTCGCTATCATGTCCACAAAACTAAGTGTTTGCTTCTTCTACCTCCGCGTATTCGTCAACAAGAGCATGAGGATTGCCACCTTTGTCACCATGGGCCTTGTGGTGGCTTGGGCCGTGGCGCATTACCTTGCAGCCGTATTTATCTGCTCACCTGTTGCGGGACAATACGACCTGCGCCTCGCCGCCGTCACCAAGTGCGGTGACCAAATGAAGTTCTTTCAATCTGGTTTGAGCATCAACGTCGTTCTGGACGCGATTGTGATCGCCCTACCCCTATGTAAGTATGCCTCGAAGCTGACTAGCTCGTCAGGAGTGCTAACTTTCGAAACCCTAGGGACCATCTGGAAGCTCAAGATGCGCAAGTCGGATAAGGTCGGTCTGTTTGTCGCCTTCTCTATTGGTACCGCCATGCTCGTCGTCAGCATCATCCGCGCCGAGTACGTCACGACAACATCCCTAAAGGGCGGCGACCTCACTGCCACGCTGCCGATCAACCTCTTCCTCACCGTCTTCGAACAGCAGCTCGCTATCATAACCATCAGCATCCCCATGCTGCGGCCCCTGTGGAGGAGATACCGTGCTCGTGTTGGCGGCTACAGCCTCTCAGAGGAGGGCGGAAAGGGCAGCGGTTACTCGGGACCCAGAGGCGGCAGCAAGAACAACGATATCATTACATTTGGCGGGTCTGGGGCCAAGGCGTCTGCTGGATCGAAAGGACGACGCGGCAAGAACGACAGCGTGCTTGACGCTGCTGTCGAGCTTCGGGATGTGGAACACAAGGCCAACGTCAGCGGAAGAAGCGACGGGGAGAGCTGGGTTGCAGACGACTCCGGGTCAGAGACTAGACTTGGCGAGTGGAACAGGAGCCCGGGTGCCATCAACGTGCAGACTGAGTGGGCGGTATCACGGAAGTAGGATTGAGCGTGTCAGCATAATAGTTGGACTTGTACATCTCTTTTAGCGAATATTCTATACGTTGGGCGAGAGCAATTACTCGATAGGTAAAGGGAAAACACCCATTGACTCTGGCCGCCTCATTGGATGATCTGAAGACTTTCATTTATTAGTATAATTTCGAGATTCCAAATGGTTTTCGTATGTCTTTAGAGATATTGACCACTGCTCTATTGACTCACTGATTGTATAGTTATGTCTGCCCTTTCCCTGCTATAAGTTGATATTCTATGCGTCTCTTCTAGGCCAAGACTCTGCCCTCTTCCTGGGGGCTTATGAATTAATATGCTGGCTCTTAGTTGGTCTAACTGATCATTGCCCAAGCAGAGTCCTTGAGGCCGTGCGTAGCCAAGGATTACAATTTACATGCGAGAACAGTGCTCCTACCCCATCGTGACAATTACATGGATCAGACCTAGATCATATTTTATCTCAATATTAACGGATTTAAAAGGAAAAAAACAAACAAACAAGAAATAACCAGGCTACCATTGTTATCACACATCTGTCACTTGAGTCAGTGTCTTGGTGCAGGAGAGTCGCCCTTAATTCGCTCGCAGAAATCGGCCTGCCACCGTAGAACACCGTCAAATCCCTCCGTTGTTTCCGGACGACTCATCCGGGGGCTTGTAAAGGTAAATGTAAATGTTATCATCGTAGAGGTTTCCTACATATCCCTGTTTAGAATAATTCTCGTGGTTTCTCGTATTCTAACGCTTCAATTTCTCCGGCAATGCCATCTATTAAATCCATTTCCAGGTCGCTACGGGCTATCGACTAAAGAATACGGCCAATTCTCGCACGGTTTAATGGCTATAATATTCCTGTAACATCCCGCGCGTTAAGTAGATCTAAGTAAAGATCTGGCCAGATTAATATCAGCTCAACTCTATTGAAAATGAATGGTAATATCTTACTGCCTGCTTTCCATCTCCGACCCGTAGCTTCGAGGCCAAGTTTCAGGATCTTGAATGATTCGTATGCGTCTTCATCGCCTTCTAAAGTGGAGCGTTGAGCAAAAATAACGCCTGAACGGTACATTGCTTCGAGACAGAACGGGGAGATTTGCTCGGCTCCGCACTTCCCACATGAAGTAAGGGCTTGGGCAAGTCTCAGCATGTTGGCAAGTATTTCGTCCACAAGTTCGCGCTGGGATGAGCCACCACTTATCCTTTGTCGCGAGCCAGACCTTTGCCATCGCTCTTCGTCGTGTAGTAGTAGACGTGCACTGGGATGAGAACGTCAGTAATAGTCCACTCCGATGTAAACGGGCTCATACCTAAAACATATTGTTGTCGGACTACACACGCCAATTCCTCTAAAACGACCCTCTTCAAGCGACACTTGTGTCAACGCCGCAATTGTGTTATCCAATACTATTGCTTCTTGATGCCGAAACTCATCCGTGTTCGTAGTATCATTAACGAGTTGGAAAACCCTCCCCAGTAGAATTCCTGCCTGGGCAGTCAAGCAAAAACGACCCATCGTCGCTGTCAAGCGGGAAGTAAGGCGGTAGAGTTGGGCACTCGACAATTTCTGTTTCCATTAGCCATGGTCCACTGAGGAAGAGTGCCTTGACCGGAGAAAATGAGAGGTATGAAGCGTACACCCTGGTCCCAGACACTGTCATCGATCGGGAGAATGCTATCACTGGTGGGTTGTAGATTTACCCCGAGGGCAGTAGGGCATCCAAGGTGAACAAAGCTGTCGGCTTTTAGCTTCATTCCGTACTCATCTACAGACTAGGCACTGAACATTGGCAGCTGCATGGTAACTTGAAGTGTGATGGGGGACGACTCACTGATTCAACAACAGAATAGCCCACCAGCTCCTCCGCCTCTCTTCGCGATCTAATTCATCATGGATAGGGCTCTGAACAGGGTTTTCGACGGATAGGTGAACACCCAACGCGCGAGCGTATCGAGCACAGCTTCCGATTGTAAGGTAGGCCGCTGGGTAAATTCCGTGCCCCAACTCATACAAGGATATCATAATCCAAGCTTGTAATGTTCTGAAATCCAAATTTCCCGCCATCTCTAAACGGAGTAAAGAGAGCTTGACTGAGTTATAGAGAGGGTATAATGTGTTGCCGTCAACAATATTCTCTGCAACTAATTTCATGGAAGATATGAGTAGCATATTCCCGATCTGTTTGTCCCCGAGCGGATTCAAAACTTTTTCGGAAAACCGCGTTTTTGATACAAAAGGCAGCCAAGGGTGTATGAACTCGAAATATAGAGATACAAATTCCCGGTTAGTAGAGATGTCACCAACAAGACTGGACAAAGTTGCCACTAGGTCGGAACCTGCATCTTGTATTTGTGTGCCTGAGCGCTGGAACAGAACCGAGTCTAAGAAATATACGGAGGGAAAGTCATTGCGAAATTTAGTTGAGAATTCGATTCTAGAATCCGAGATCGGTGCGCTGTCAGAAGGCACTGCATCCGAATAGGTGCTTCTTTCGTCGTAAGAGCACGTCCGATTTTGTCTGATTTGATCCTATTGAGCACGCTCACGAAGCGAAGAGATGAGATGGATGTTGCATACCTAGTGCATAGTGAGCACTGAGGCCTTTTCCTATCGCATTTCTTCTTCAAGCGCTGGCACTGAAGGCATGATGGTCTGAAGCGAGCTGCAGGTCTGTCGCTCCCACTTTCTGTGCCTGTGTTCATGATGAGATTCAATGTTGTTAGGTGTTCAAGTAAGAATGCAATTCGCGCTTCAGCTGTTTCCCATTTTCCTTGATGCTGATTAATGACCGAATAAGCACCTTTCCCAAAACAGAAATTAGTTATTCTTCTCAATTATTAGAGATGGATAGTGATGATACGTTGCCTCATGTGGTAAGCCATCTCTCGAGCGGAGGAATTATGTAACTACTCCGTACCTTGAGATCAGGTAGTGCCACGTTGCCTTCCTACCATAAATTCAAGCGGCATGAGGCGGGCTGTTTAGTGTTCAAGGACCGGTCCAAATAACTAGAGTATCTCCCAGCTCATCTTCTTATTGAAACGCGCCCGCCAGTCGCTGAAGCTTCTCGTTATTGGTGGCATTTACTGATACAGAGTGCTACTATATAGTTTAGGTCAAATGGTGATTCTATGCATGTAATCTATCTATTTCTGCTACCGTTACAGAGCAAATAACCAAATAGCCCATCCATCCGCTCCAAATGATTTTGTGGGTTTCCTGTTGAAGGTCCTTTGTCACACCTGATAGGTGAGTAATATCACGGAGAAGTAAAAGCTACCCGCGAATATTGACAACGTGTTTCCCCGCTCTCATGACCTAGTTGATGTTTCCAAACGATCCAGGGATAGGAGCTTTACCAGCTGAGAAGGGGACACTCGGGATCACCCCATTGAGAAATTCCCCGACAAGCTTTGCATAATAACCAGCATACTGAAAAAGATGCCCATGCCCACTGCCGGAAAACATGACAAAATGGGCACGAGGCAGCTGCCTAGCCAGAACGAATGAGTTCTGTGTCGGCACGATGAGATCGTTGTCACCGTTGGTAACGAGGGCGTCTTTCTGGATGGTTTGCAGAAGGGCATATGGGACTGGGTCAGCGTCCCAGGTCAGGTAGGCCTGAGTAAGCTTGATGAGATCTTCGCCGGTGGTGAATTGAGCGATCTCCGGTTCCCCGTCCTTGCCTGCAACACCGCTTCGTGAACCGGTGCTTCGCTTGAACCATTCCACGCCTTCCTCTCCAGTGGTGAATGAAGGGAAGAATGCCTCAATGGTAGGTACTCCAGGGGTGGGATTGAAGACAGTTGATTGGACCTCGTTCATGGGGCGGACCAAGCCAGGGCCAAGACTGGGACCTGTACCAGCGAGAACCAGCTTTCGCACGAGATCCGGAGCGTCAAGGCTGAGCTGCTGAGCGATGTAACCGCCCATGGAAAAGCCAAGCACATCAACTTGCTTGATAGGCAGGGTTGGAAGCAGCACATTGAGGAAAGCCAAGAGATTGAGCGCAAAGACCTTGATGCTCGGAGCAATGGCACCTTGACTGTGGCCGAGGCCAGCGTAGTCATAAGTAATGAGCTGACGGCCCGTTCTAGTCAAGTTGTTGATGAGCTCAGGGTCCCACGTATCGATGGTTGATCGAACGTGGTTGAGCATCAGAAGGGGTGGCTGGGAATTGCTCGAGTTGCCGATGAGACGGTAGGCATACTTGGTCCCTTCGGCGACCAAGTAGAGAGTCTTTGCTGTCTCCTGAGTGGACATGTTGAAAGCTTGATATAGTTCAATGTTGATAAGGGCTTGTTTTTGAAGGATCGATGGTAGTCTACCAAACAAGAAAGCAAGAAAGTAAGGAAGCGGCGAGCTTTATATACACATTTTGCTAGGCCACATCGCAGCCTCGGTCTTGGTTATTGGCATCAGTGCTTCTGTATTGACCTTCATAAGAATCTTGATCCACAGATGATGAGAAATACTTGCCGGAAACAGTTTCTGATTTGAAATGCTCCATTAATGTTCGTTAATCTCAACTTCGAGCATAAGATTAGCTCTTGGGTCCATCTCTGATTCGTTCCATCTGGGAATCTTACCTGACATAATAGTTTTAAATCTAGAGCTAACGGCTCAAATGCCGAGATCGTCCTTGTTGGCCGTTGTATGGCATCCCAGTGTCCTGCAGAGAAGGGCGGTGTCATCTATTAGTCTCACACCAACTGGGTGCGAGGTGACTCTTTTCGTAGTCTAGATGTCCCCTTGGCATTTATGTGATCGGTTTTATCCGCCAGGTCCGCTCAACCCGCCTACTCCGACCCAGTCCGCTTAATCCGACCAGTCCACCGTAAGCTTGAATGGACTCTGAGATCCGTTAGCTTAGTCAAGCCCGGTCTTCAATCAAATTACGAATTCGCTCTCCGCTGTTTTGAGCTGATGAGTCTTTTTTTGCGTCCTTCAGATGACATACGGGAGGTCATAGACATATGCGACTTGAAATTGGCGTGCCCGTCTTCTGATTCCAACCAAAAGTGAGTGTATTGCAAAGAATAATCGAAATCCCCACCGTAGGCATTTCAAATAGACGTTTATGAGCACCTGCTCTAAAACACCATCACCGTTTCGTCGACCTTACTATCCCTATGATGCAGGAGGTCTTTGCAGGTCGAGAACGCTTAGATCTACTTCTGTATCTACAAGCATGGAGGGAAGCATAGTATGCAAAGCGGATAGACTGAATATCGTAAAATTTTGGACCACACTGAGCTTTAGGGAAAATGGTAATCTAGCTATGAGGTTGGGCTGGACTAATAGCCTCGTCCCAATAAAACATATGTGCATGAGCAATTCATCAATGCCCCATTGGAAACCATGATGACACTATGATATGACTTAGTGACGGCCATGCTTTCAATCTTTGACAGGCTGTGAGATAGTTTTATCTTCAAAACTATTGATCCCGAAAAGGGTGGAAGGGGTTTGTAATTCTCGATTGTTGTTACCAGGACCTGTCTAATGCTATATTCAGCATCTCCATGCGTGACTAAGTCAACCAGTATGGCGGAGGAGGTAAAGTTGGAAATGAGTGAACGCGAATACAGCTCTCAAATGTGAGCAAAATAAGATGATAAAGTTTGGTTCTCACTGGCCCTCCGAAGCTCGTTATTGAATATCTTAGAGACCGAACATTATTAGAGGGAGAACAAGCCACTGGATCCTCCCTCTTTGAGAGGTAAGCACCAGGGGGTTTGTGTGGGTTTTTGTCAGAAGGGGAATAACAAGGCGAGCAACTCTTCTGCTATTGGGCCAACCCATTTGTAGCACGTCTGCCTGCTTCTTACCCCGCTGCGACCCTTGCAAACAGCCGAAGCTGGTGAGACGGTTGCAAGTATGCCTTTGGAGCTGTCACTACTTAAGGAGATTTGACGTTCTCATATACCATCTCCCACTTCCCGAAACTAAAGTTTCCTGCTTGGCCTAAGAAGAAGCTCATTCTACTTGTCTTATATGTGACCTTGCAATTAAAAATGGCCAAACATGATCGACCAACCGGTCCGAGTGACCCTGCCGATCTCGAAATCCTGAATGCCTTCAACAGCAAAGTCAATTACGCTATCCAAAAAGATCGCAACAAATCATGCGCGCCCGGAACAGGTGATTGGTTCTTCCACCACCCTCTGTATGAGGAAATGCAGAATGCGCGTGGCCCGCGATTGTTGTTTGTGACGGCTGAGGCTGGCGGAGGCAAGTCGACCGTCATGAAAACTCTTGTCGACCGCCTTCTTGAGCGCAGTGAGCCTGTGCTTGCCGCCTATTTCTTCTTCAAGGATGATGCAGATGATCTGCGAAGCTATGGGAAGGCTCTCAGTAGCTTGATATATCAACTTCTTGTCCAAGAAAAGAAACTCGTCGAGTTCGCTCGGGAGGTGCACCAGAGATATGGAGATGGGTTGAAAAATGATACCAAGGCCATGTTGGAGTTATTGTCCGTCTTATCTCAAAAAGCCGAGAAGGACATCTATTGTGTCCTTGATGCAGTGGATGAATGCGAAGCCATCGACAGAAATCAATTGTTGGCTGATTTGAAATCCCTCTTCTCTACTGCGGATAACTCGGTGTCGAGGCTCAAGATTGTTGTTTCCTCGCGGCCGTACCAAGACGAGAACCACTCATATGCCGATCTGCTTGCAACATTATCTCACATGATCGGGCACCTAGTTGGAGAGAACGCCAAGGTTCAATCGGAGATCTTCAAAGTCATCCAGTTCAAGGTGCAAAAGCTGGTTGAGGAGCGAGAGCTGGATCACGCGACTAAGACCATGATGGTGGAAAAGCTTTTTGAACAAAATCGACACACGAGATCATTTTTGGCCGTACAGATGGCCTTTGAACTTCTGGAATCCCATCACAGAATGCACAAGGGAGCTGGAGAACGTACAGTCAGCACAATTCTATCCGAAATTCCTCAATCACTGGGAAGCAGATTCGATGCGCTGCTTGACAGAAGTGCTAATAAGGAACATACGTGGAGGTTACTCTGTGTCATTCTTGCTGCTCGAAAGACCCTCAAAATTGACGAATTCAAGGTGATATATGCCATAACTGAACCGAGAGACTCCTCTGTCAGTAAAGCACAATCTTACGATGATTTGGAGCTGCCCTCCGATGACGACGGGTTTAAGCGGCTCGTACGATCAAGATGTGGGCTATTCATAACCTTCGTCAAGAATTCCGTCCATTTGTTTCACCAGACTGCCCGAGAGTACTTGATCGAACGCATGGATCGATCAGCAGAATATATGTCGCCTCTATTTTTACAAGAGACATCCGGGCTTGCAACGAGTGATAAGCCTCCATGGAAAGGTTCCATCTCACTGTCGGATGCAAATAGAGTCTGTGCCTCGATGTGCTTGGATATACTCAGCTTTGCGGTGCCGAAGAAATTACCCTTTGAAATGTAAGTCGAGCTTCGTCTTCCGTTTTGTTCCCATGAGACTAACCGCCTACGCTTTCATTGACACAGATTTGATAATATGGAAGCTGGAAACAAAATCGAAGAGGATTTCCAAGACAACTACAAAGAAGGTTTTACGGGTTTCATTTCCACCCGACCATTTTTCACTTACGCGGCTTGCAACTGGCATGAACACATTTCACTCGCTGGAGACTCTGGATTTCAATTGCTTAGAAAAGAATCATACAGCGATATTTTTGATATTAGCAAGCCAAAATTCTGGGCTTGGTTCCTCACGTTGGCAGATTGCGTTTGCTCACGCACCGTGAAAAAAAGGCCACCCGTCTCACAGATCTGGTCGAAAGACAATGCTGACGTTCCAAACGAGCTTGGAGGGTTTTTGCGTGAAAATTGCCTGAAAAAGATCTTCCCGATGGATGAAAAACTGAGAGCCTTGCTCGATTTATCAGAAGAGCGGTTTGTATCAGGCCAAACGTAAGTTCTACTTGTCTCTGGGAGTGAACCTCTGCTGATATCAACGATAGCGCTCACCAAGACCAAATCACATGGAAGACATCTGAGGGCTTTCATTTCATCGACCGATTCCACCTGGCCAATGGAGACTACGAATATACTAGCTCAGGGAGAGCAGTTGAGGCTTTCGAGAAGGGTGATGCAGAACGAGCATCTGTGCTCTTAGCCAAAGTCCCGCATCACACATTAATTTGGACTGCCATCACCACTGGCGCACCATCGGCTCTTCGGGGAGCACTTGTCAGTTCCAAAGATCTCTCATGGCTCCAGATTGTACCTGACCACATCCTTTACAAGCGGAAGAAAACCTGGGGCTGGTCCAGTTGGAACGGGAAAGACTTGAGAAAGTCACGAGAGGGCGGATGGAAAGGTGAATGCCCTCCCAGCTTTGTCGTCATGTTGAGAGTCAGCATGCTAGATGCCAGTATCCCGGTGTTTGCGGCTCTAGCAGACTGGATAGACCGGCAGGTAGAGAAACAGCTTTTTGCCCAGCAGTTGTGGCAGGCTGGGGGGTTCATAATTCCAACACTCTCTCCCAGACTGGTAGCATCAGGAGCCTCGATAGACTCTAATGTGTGGGAAGATGGTACAACTGGCCTCCACGTTGCATGCTCTTTTTGGATGCATGATGCCATCCAAAGCTTGGTGCAGAATGGTGCGGATCCTGCAAGGCTTACTCCCAAAGGCTATAACGCCCTTCACTGTTTCTTCCAGCATACAAAGATGCCACGGAACACCTATGAGACAAACACTGAAAGTGAACAAGCGACGTACTTCTTCAATAAGTCTCGAATCAACAAGTCAATTGATGCCATCACGACGGGTAACTTCAGTAAGGAATCACTCCTTAGCCGGCAGTGTCATCAGGGCTTCACACCTCTTATGTGTGGAGTGCGATCGACGAGGTCATCTGGTACAGCGATAAAGCGCATCCTGGACCACGGTGCGGCTCCAGACCAACAAGATGAAAAAGGTCGCACTGCGCTCATGTACTTCTTTTTCGATGGTGAGGAATTTGTGGACAAGGACACTTCTATTCTCAAGCATCTCCTACATGCTGGCGCAAATCCTCTTGCCTTGGATATGTCAGGAAACTCCGCGCTGAGCTATTGGGCGACTACCACTGCTTCGGTGAATCTGGATTATCTTTCTGCCGGGTTCAATACCTACAACAAGAGTTTCCATGCCCTTGCAAACTACGGGTCGTTGTCATTCCAAGATCTTGCGGCAGAGTTGAATAGGGTCAAGGTTCCGCTCGTTATTGCTTCCCGGCTCGGCAACGCTCAGCTGTGTTCAGCTCTGCTTGCTGGAGGAGCGGATCCAAAGCAGAAGGGTGACGCATATGCTTCGTTCTTCCGTGGCCGCAGGGGAAATGACCCGGATGAAGAGCCCGAAGAAAATGAGAGCACCGTGGAATGGAACCCGCTGCTGACGGCACTCCAATGTCGGGCGTATAAGACTGCTGCAATGCTCATCGAACACGGCGCTGACATCAATTTCGAATTGCGAAAACGTAAGAGACGAAGACACAATCGTTATAACTTCGTACAGGGCGGGGGTACACCTCTTCATCTTGCAATTGCCGCCCGAGACAAGGATTGGGTTGGTACTTCCAACCGACTGAACCTTTCCCACCACGGCGGTGACAACAATGCCTGTTTTTTTCATGGAGGAGTGAGCCATGACATGGATCATGCTTTGAAGGATCTTGTTCTCTTGCAAATGCAGTATTACAAGGACCCTCGTGACGAGGATGAGGAAGATTCAAATGTAAGTCGAACTACAATCCTTTTCTGATAGAGTCAAACTGCTAACATGCCATAGCCCGAATGCGAGATAAGACGAGACATTTACGCAAATGATAATCGAGGTGCCAATCTACTGCCATACGATCGCAAGCAGGAAGTTTTGAGCGTCCCTAGTAATCAACGTCTTGCTGAAATCGTAACTGGGACTTCCTCATTAAAGCAACAACAAGAGGGTCTAGTGAGATATATGCTGTCGAAAGGTGCTTCAAGCAACGCATGTACGGTAAGAAGAATGAGTCTTCTTATGCTTGCTGTGAAAGAAAATCTCTTGAGCATTGTGGAGATTCTCTTGGAATACGGCGCGGATCCGAATGTTGCAGAGGTTGGAGGTGCTACTCCTTTGATGGTAGCTACAATACACAATGAACCTGCCATTGTTGAACGGTTATTAAGATCAGGTGCCAATCCAAATGCGCAGCTAGACGTCAAGGATCCCGACAAATGCAAATGCAGAGCCTTTATACATTGGGGCAGTTCGAGCCATGGAGCCTGCGATGCACCGTATACTGCATTAGCACTGGCTGTGGCGTGGGAATACAAAGAGGTTGTCGAGCTTCTACTCAAGCACGGCGCCGATCCATACCTGAAGATTACACATCACGCTCATGGGAGACTGCCGTCGAAGCAGGACATGCAGCGGAGGAAAGGCTCGTCGTGCTCGTCTGATGATGAGTCGGACCCAGAGCCAGAGGAGTGGAAAGGTTGCATTTCCGTCGGTACTGCTCTAACATGGGCCAAGGCAGAAATACGCGAAATGCTTCTGTCTCACGGCGCAAGATCGGTGGAGGAAGATGTTACAAGAGAATGCGACTGCATCATCGAGCCCCAGCCCGAGCGTCGCCCTTGGGTATTTTCAGATGATGATGAAATCGAAGAAGACTAGAGGTTTGGTATGTACATCGGGTCACATAGATTAAATGAAGGGGAATGCAGATTATGGCTGAAAATAGTAGAAGCTCGCTTCATAGACATACTAGGCGAGGATAGCCTTGCAAAAGCACGGAGGCTCTTGGACTTTGTCTGACTGAAAATAAGCTTTAATGGCAGCGATAATCGGAAGTAAATAGGTACTGTGAGTTGCAAGTCCCCTGAGAACATTTGTAGCAAAGTACAGATGTTATTTACCCAGTAAAGGCGACATCTCTTCAGAGTTGATCAAGCAAAGATAACACAACCGACCGCTACATAGAATTCATCCACCTGACGTAGTCTTCACAAGCTTCAAACTGTATTTATGTCTGCCGTCATATTCTCCCGAGACCTCGGCCCATTTTCAAATCTATTGTTGTTCACGGCGAGGAGATTCTGCGAGGCAGCCTAGTAGCGAGTAGTTGCCAGTGCCTGTGTTGCACAAAGGGCATCCGAGGCACTACAGAATCAAGGTTTGAAAATGACCTCAACCGGTGTTAAGCCTTTTAGAATGCTAGAGTCCAATCAATAGTAAGATCTATGTATTACGCAGGAGTGAGTGGGCTGAGAATGGCTATATCATGGGGTATTAATAAAGGCAAAGGGTAGAAGTTAAGCCTCTGGCATTTGTTGTCTCAGCTTCTAGGTTGCAATCCAGTTATTGCAGTGATTGTCAGCTGAACTGTCTGGCTGTTAGGGTTAGAAAATCATCGCCGTGACGATACTTAGAACCCCTCTTCGGACCAGGCCTGCTATCCCTTGCCCACCTGAAAAAAGAGTGGTGGGCTAAATAAGGTGCTTCTGGGACTCTCTTTTCCTGTTACCCCGGCACACTCTCACATGATGTATACGCCTTGTGAGGCAGAACTATATGCAGATGTGGCAGCCACGTCCACTCAACCCTGGTATCCCCCACAACCAGTGTTGTAATCATGCAGAGAAAAGAGAAAACAGCAGGATTCTCGCAAGTTTATTGGTCTTCCTCTACACACACCTGTGAGACCTCAGGCAGCAGGCAGTCTGATGCTGCAGCCACCGCACAAACTCGCAGCCCGCCCACCCTTTCGGTGAATGAATTAACCAATCTGCCTAGCATAGCACACAACGGTTTTATGATGAGAAATAGCCGGTTTTGCGCATCCGAAGTCAGAAGAAAGCCAAACATCCACTTGTGTGCCAGCTGTTCATTGATCCGTAGCCGTCGGTGACATGTGTTATAAGCTGCTGTAGTTCCCTCTTGTATTGGAGCGCACCCTTCCAATCATCTTTCCAAACTTCACCTTCCCGACTTCCGCTGGTGGTTCCTTAACACCAGCTCGTTCCGATTCCCACTCTGGCTCCATTCCCCGGCGACTTCGGCTCGCTCGGCCACCCTCAGCGCGTATTCAACCCGTCGCCCACCCATCCCGATAGCCTTAACCATTATGGTGGCGTAGGATTTGGTGATCCGTCAGGGTGGACCGAGGAAGGAAGATGTGTTGATGGTGGACGAGGCCCAGAGATCGACAACATTGCCATTTGTGATCACATACTCAATTCCATTGGACCTAGTGGTGAAATTGATCCAGAGCACACATGGGCTTGTCCATATTTTAAGCTTGACCCAATAAAGTACGCTGAGTGCCTGGGGAAATATTCTTTCCGAAGGATTCATGACGTAAAACAGCATATACTCCGCCGGCACACCGTGGCAGAGTATCATTGCCCCAATTGCTGGGAAGAGTTCTCCCATCATACGCCGTGGAAAGAGCATACCCGGAACATCACCTGTGATCCCACGCCTGGCCCAGAGAATCTCAGCCAGCAGGAGTGCGAGGCTCTTAAGAACACCCGTTTTCCAGCAGGCCTTAGTGACAAGCAGAAATGGTACTTGATATGGCAGCAATTGTTTGCCATGCATCCACCACCTTCCTCACCCTATGTTGGGAATAGTTTCTGTGAAGTCAATAAGGTCATTCGTCCGTATTCAATCTCGCTTTTGAAGGAGAGACTCCCAGAAATCCTAAAGCAACATGGTGTCAATTTGGACTCGAACTCCAACCATTCGCTCATCAATGAGATCTCGACTTTGAGCCATCCTATTCCGGCGGAAATAATACGAGCCCGGCGTCGGCAATCACCCCCAGATCATCAGTTTTTTGCTGACGGCAATCCCGTTGGTGAGCCAATTCAATCTTTCGATGGCCCGGATTTCTTGGTTTCAGTTCACAGTAGTCCTGCAGACCAATTTCTGTTTGCTAGCACGAATAGTGAGCCCCCGGATGGGCAAAACTCAATTCTATTGCAGGGCGGAGATGCTCTATTCCAACTCAGCCCCGAGAACTCTTTTCCTACGCCTCAGTCTTGTCAGGGACAAGACTGGTCGTCTCACACGCTGGAACCATCATCTTCGATGGACCTTGGATCGGAGCGGTTTGACCGCAACAGTGTCGATTGTCAAATGACCGACACATCTTTGGAGCCCACATTCACTCAGTTCTGGTGAATGTGCTCTGTACGTTTTCACGAGGCCAAACTCGCCCAGGCTTCTTCTACCAACCTCTCACAGATTGTTGGTCAAAAGTTACGCCTGTCGGTGGGCGGTCTCGGCTCAACCGGAAGCTTCGTGCTTCTGGGGGACTAGGCTAACGTGGATGAAATCCCTCTTGGGGTTTTATCCTTCGCGAGTCAAAGTCCTACATGTCTCACCGCAATACGTTATTTCGTCTCTTGCTTTTATCTGTTTTTCACTTTTCCTATCTTCTCATTTTCATCACATCAACATACAAAAAAAAAGGGGAAAATACTATTTAATTTAACCAAAAAATGTGGAATCAATGGTAGGAGGGTATGACCTTTCTTAGATAGAAACCACAAGGCAGGCGACCACAGTAGCCCTTTGCCGTCCTCACGGACTGACAGAGTTGTTTTTCTTTATAAATATTAACTAAAGTCATTCGCTTAAAGCTAAAGTCTCCTCTTGCTGGGATAACCAGAAATATCAGAATCTAGAATCGCAGCCTACATCGTAGTACTAACTATAAGTGCTGAGATGTTAGCTGAAACCGCCATTTCAATTAATTGCCTGGAAGATTTCTATTAAGTAATACATGTGAAGATTACAAGATGGCCCCCTGCCCCTCCAACAATGAATCTACCTCTTGGAGTAGGAGGTCCCCTTCAAGTTGGGTGTACGAGGTGTTAGGCTCAAAGGGTATCAAATCCTCCAGCCAAGGAAATGGCGATTCCTGATGAGGTGACGAAACCTTCACGAGGCTCAGGTGTCCTATGTAAGGTATTAAGAAGGGTAGACCTTCATTGGTTCCGTCCACCAACATGTAATGACATCCGATGGCGGCATCCGTTTCTATCTCTAGTAGTTTCTTGATTTTGAGCCCCCTAGTTTCTGACCTATATAGCAGATCGACCAGCTTCAGCATCTCACGCACTAAATCGATATCTTGAGGGCGCAAATGCTGTATGTCGTTGCCACAGTTATAACGGTGTGCCTGGATGTGAGTTAAGAGAAGCATGATGGCAGCTGAGATCGCTTTTGAATCTGTACCGCGATAAATGTACCCGTTATGGTAGTTTCGCATCACGATAAATCGCGACAGCACTTGCCGGCAAGCTGTAGCAATAACGGCCCCGCTGTATGGGTTCTTCTCCGAGGGCTCGACGGAGCGTAACTGAGTGATGATGAAAGGCATGTGGATTTGCATGAGAAACCAATAATGGTTGAGTTGAGTGGATATTTTTGCGGTCTCAGACATCACCTCGTCGTCCGCCAGATCTCGGAGAGAAGGCTTGATGGACCACCAACCCGCTGGCAAGAAATTTATCTCAGCTCTCATGGTGTTGTCCATCTCGCGCGCCTCTTCGTCGTACACTGGTAAGGTATTGCCTTGCTCAAAACGCAAATTCCGCTCGATGACTCGGCATCCAAGCACCGAATGAGCATATTCCAGTCTTGAACTGGGATTCTTGTCAGAAGCTACCGAGATGGATCCCGACACACCAAAGTACGGAAGCCCGAGTTCAAGAGACATGATACGGTCACCATAGACCAGCCGAGCCAAGATCTGGTCTATCTCCCACCCCGGGTGCTCTATCACCATGAGCTGGGCTATTGATAACGCTCGGCGGCACTTGAGCCAGGCAGCTTTCGGTTTATTATCGTTGACGTAGTAGATGGCTTCCAGCATCAAGGTCTCGATCCCTTCCGTCGACTGCATATGGACGTCCAAGGATGAGATATGGCGCGAGACGATCTCAACGTATCGCGCTGCACTGCCGCTCGTATCTTGGGCATCCTGCAAGCATAGGGCCAGCTCCATGAACTTACGGCCATACAAGACCGGATGTGCTGAGGCTGGCGGGAAACCCTCGTCGCGAGGCGATGGGGAGGTGTCAGGCCAAAGGATCTTGTGAGGCATGTGCGAGGACTTGGTGTGTGAGAGAATCAGCGCGGATTCCGCAGGCGGCGGCAGAACAGAGCGCAGGTAAGTGGTGATACTGATCGAGGTGCCTCGCGGAGACCGAGGACATGCCACCGCAGAGCCGAGCTCAGCTGCTGCTGCTGTGTCCTTCAAGCGGCCTCCCTGATGGCGCTTTTTCTGGAGCAGCAAGGTGACGAGGTCCTCGATGTGGTTCACACGCTCGGTAACTTTCTGCTGGCCTACCTCAGGCTCGCGCCCTTGGCTTAGACACGGCAGGCCGCGACGTCTGCACGAGTTGCATTCGGCCGAGAGGGGCTGGAACTCGCACCGTCTCTTGCGGCGCTTGCATTCCAGGCAGCTGAATGTGCCCTTTCGCAGCTTGCGAGCTCGCGTGCTTCCGGTGTCACTTGACGAAGGAATCTCCATTTGGGTCTGTTCTCTTTTTCTTGCTCACATATGATGGAAGTTGGATACATTGGTCTTCTTCAAACGGAAGGGCAACAGTCCCTTGAAGCCACGGCGGTGGACGAGAGCTTATCTCCGGATCGCCACAAGCCGTGCTGCAAAACTCCTTGGCGTGCTGCCAATGGATGAGCTAAGCAAGCTATGCTGTTGTAAGCTCGCCCAGAGCCCGTCGAGTGTGATGAGTGTGTAGAAAAACTGAGACCTCCCCCCCGGTTAAACCCGTGACCTGATACTACTAGTACTCTTAATCTGACCCCCCTAAGAGAGCTAGCCTAAGACCCTCTATTAATTTAACTAGAGATCCTCTATTAATCTAATCTAAGATTCTATTTTTAGCTAATTTAAGATTCTATTATTAATTAAAATAATATTTAATTTAAAATAATTTAGAAATTTTATTAAATTAAATTAAAAAAAAATTAAAAAAAAAATTTAAAAAAATATTAATATTAATAATAAATAATATTAAGAAATTATTTAAATATAAATATATAAATATATATTTATATTATTATATAGTATAAATAACTATATATAAATAAGTATCAGATTAATATTAAATCTATATTATTCCTAATAAAAACCTTCTATAGTAGTAAATATATACTATACTTATAGAGATAAATTAACTAATAACTTTATATAACTAACTTTTCTTATTCCTAAATAAGTATAATTTTAAATTAAACTAAAATAAACTCTAATATATTAATACTAAATCTAACCTAATAAAACTAATACCCTGATCTAAATATAACTAAAAATAATATAAAGCTTAAATAATTAATTTTTAAAAGCTATCTCTATCCTGATTAACTTAATATAGTATATAATATACTAAAACTATAAATTATATATTAGATTATAGTAGACCTATATAAGTAGATAGCTATTCTTAAAATATAGCTTTTCTTCTAGCTAGTCTCTATTCTCTATAAATATCTATAGTAGTACTAAATAGACTATATAATAAAGTAATAGACTAAGTAGATATAGCTACTGGATCTATAATATTAAAAGTAGTTTTATTACTATAAGCAGGTCTTTAACTAATTAGAGAGGTATATAATAAATATAATTAGTAAATAGCTATATTAGATTACTTTAGATAATAATTATTATTACTTTAAGGGTTTTATTAGAAGTATTAATCAGACTCTAAAAGGTTAGAATATTTATATTAGATATTATAACTATAAGCTTTAAATTAGAAAGGAAAGATAGTTATTTATTATAAACAAAGTATAGGCCTACTATATTATATAATATACTTTATTTTTCTCTACTAATAAGGAATAGATTACTCCGGATTATTAATAAGCCTGAATAATCTTTAGCTAAATTTATTCTGGATTACTAGTAAGCTATTATAAGCCCCTAGTATATATATATATTTATTTTATTAGCTAGAATACTCTTTTAGTAGTTATTAATAAACTATAATTATCTATATATCTATTACTACTAGCTTTATAATATTTATATATTAATAGTAACTTCTATTATATAGTTTATAATAACTTAATTATACTACTTAGAATAATATTCTAATTAGTTTAACCCTAATCTACCCTAGACCTCTATTTAGTATAAATTACCTAACTATTATATATTAATAACTCTTATTTAGCTAATTACCTTATCTTAATTACTATATAATAATAAAGAAGATATTATAACTATAGTAGTTCTATAAGCTTAGTAAAATACTATACCTACTACTAATTATCTACCTACTCTATATATTAAAAATATAATAGATAAAGATAATAATAATAGTAGTAGTAATAGTAATAATAATACTAAAGTTAAACTCCTTAGAGAGTAAATCTTTTAACTTTAAGAGTATTTTATAACTATATAACTGGAAATAGTAACTATAACTAATTTTATAGAGTAGTAGACTGCTTAGAATACTAACTTATAGATCTAGGCCTAGACTATAGTATTATAAAACTACTCCCTGTATATTCTATAAACTACCTTAGTTATTACTATAAGTTATATAAATAAAACTAATATACTTAATTATTTATATATTAAATATATCTATATAATACTAATAGTAATATATTCTATATCTAATATATTACTCTTCTATATATATATATTTATTTTATTAGATAGAATACTCTTTTAGATAGTTATTAATATAATTATCTATATATCTATTATTACTAGCTTTATAATACTTATATATTA